>CAWUFW010013635.1:410000-463392 GCA_963921515.1 Calotriton arnoldi | reverse complement strand
ATCGCCATCTAGTGGTGGGTCCGGATGTTTGCACTTTGTCGTTCTTCGAAGAAGTTCTTTGCAGTCACAGAGTTAGGTGACTCCTCCTTTAGGCATCAACTCCATCCCCAGATTGTTTCTTTCCCTCCATCCGGCCCGGATGTGCTGCCGCCGCTCCGGTTCGGCATCGCTTTTCGAACCCCCTCGACGCGCAACCCTCAGCGGGCATTGTCTCATCGATCGCGGTCTCTCCATTCGACGCGCATCGTTTCAAACTGAGAAAACCTTCGATCAGGGAAACTCAAGGCGGGCCGCCGGGGCCTACCCGCGGCCGACCACGCTAGCAGTTGATGGAACGAGACCTACTTTAAAACTATGTCCCGAGTGTTGAAGCTAAATTCCCACGCACCGACTCTGCACGAGGTCTGCAAACCTCTCGCTTATCCCCCCGGAACACGACGGAAAGGACTGTGACACGTGAGCCGCATCGTTCCGATCGAAGAAGACTCTTTCGTGATCGTCGGGCTCGACGCCACGAGATGCAACGCGGCAGTGGCTCCGCACGGCAGACATCTTCGGCGTAAGATTCCGGTTTTCATCAGCTCCAGCCTGAAGAAGCCGAGGACGAAGAACTCGGTCTCCGTGTCCGAAGTTGACTCCGACATGGAGTGGAAGGAACAGACCATCACTCCTGGTCAGCGCACTGTGAGTACAGGATTCCCTCCTGTGCCCAGTCAACAAAACTCTCAAGGCTCCGGTACCGCCTTCGCCCCCTCGGGGTCAGGCTTCGGCACCGGTGAGAAAGCTTCAGATGCCCGCTTCTCCAGCCCGGCTGCCACGAATCATAAAGACAAGCCTCTTCCGACTGCGCTCGAGCCGCCTCCTTCCGGGAGCCAACCAACACCTTCCGCATCGAAACATAAGTCGGAGCGACCTGCCTGTCTCCACAATCCACCGGCACCGAAGCGCACCTTCAACACCGAAAACCTCAGAGCCGAAATCATCCACGCCCAAAGCTTCGGAGCCGAAACCCTCCGCGCTGAAAAGCTCGGAGCCAAAACATGCCACACCAAAAGGTTCGGAGCTGAAAGATGCCAAGACCAAGCATTCCGACTCCAAAACATTTGATGCCTAAAGCACTCAGAGCCGGAATCTTCGGCGCCGAAACCGGGCAGCTGGCAAAAGAAAAGGACACTCCATCCAAACAGCCTCGGTCCGATGAACCACCTTTGGATCCGAACCAAATAATCTGGCCAATTCACCCTGAAACAGGACACATCCATGCCACTCTTCCTACAAAACGGAAGCTGGATCTCACAGAGGACTATTCTCTATCCCTCTAAAAAAAGTGGACATGGGTACTAACCCTTCCCCTTACATCTCCACCTCCCTCTCCTCCTCCTAATCCCAATTTGATTATTACAACCATCAAATTCACCACCACCTCCACTTTCACCTGACCCACAGGATGCAGAAGATTATGGGGATGGGGATGAAGAGCAGAATGTTCCACAGGATCAAACACATACACCACAGCACACTGACCCTTGGGAAAATTACTGATAAGGGGATCCAGATCAAGACAATGACCCCCGACCTGTATCCCTCCAGACCCTCCCCACCCGATGACAACACTGGCTACGTGCAGCTTATTAACAGGGCTGCTCTGCTCATCATGGGGTGGAACTACATAAAGAACTCTAGAAGAGGATTTCCTCTGAGACGACCAACTCACCTTCCCAAAGGTCTACTCAGCGACTTTTACCAATGCTCAAGGGCATGTTAAAGCACACCGGTAGGCAAAGAGGTATTTAAAAGACCCCGTCAGAGCAAGAATAGGAGGAGACACCCCAGAGTAGACAAGAAATACAAGCCCGGCTCCTACCGATCCTGCTTACATAAAAGGTCAGTTGCCTTTAGACTGTCTTGTAGAGTCCAACGCCCGCAAGAGAGCTAACTCCCAAAACCACAGGTGAGGCCCCCCTCCTGACAAAGAGTCCAAACTCATTGATGCTCTCAGGCAAAAGAGTGGCTTCACACAAGCTGCGAATCATTGGCGTATTGCCAACGCTCGGGCTCTGCTAGCACGCTATGATAGGGCTCATTATGATGAGTTAGAAAAACTCAGTATGCAACATCTACCAGATGAGCACAAACACAAAAGCTAATGACCACGTTCAGGAAGGTGCAAGCTCATCACTAACACTTCCATTAAATGCGCACTGGGACGCAGCAGACACAGCATCTCGTGTCATCAATACTAGTGTGCTATTACAGGAGACACGCTTGGCTTAGAATCTCAGGATTCAAGCAGGAGGTACAGTCCCCTCCATACTTAATCAGCCTTTTGATAAGGAGCATTCTTTTGGACCAGCTGTAGATACCGCGCTGGAAAAGATGAAAAAAGACACGGAAAGTCCGCGGGAAGTCTATGGGGGCTTTACAACTGGCTACTAGCAGGGGTTCCTCTCGCCTCGCTCCTTTTATAGGGGTGGCTCAAAACCTGCTTTCTGCAGAAAATCCTCCTCCTCTTGCTACAAGGGGTAACAACCAATCACCCTCTTCCAGAGTGTTGCCTTTCGAGGAGGCTACAGAGGAAATAACAATAAGGGAAGAGGCAGAGGTACCTCCACCCGCACTTCCCCTGCCAACAAACAGTGACTTCCTCTCCACTACCCCCGATCATTCCACCTCCTCTGTCGGGGGACGTTCCCTCTCACAATTCCTACCTGTCTGGAACTAAATCACCTCAGACAAGTGGGTACTACAAATTATCCAGCATGGTTAGCCGCCTGGAACTTACCAGCACCCCCCAACTATTCTTTCCACAAGCACATGCAATGTCACCGTGGAACATCTCACCCTTTTAAAACAAGACAAGGCTCTTATCCCTCTTAGAAAAACATGTGATGTGGAACCAGTCCCATTACATCATCAAGGGACCGGGGCATACTCCCTGTATTTCTAATTCCAAAAAAGAGGATCGGCCTCTCAGGCCTATACTAGACCTCAGACAGCTGAATCTCTACATTCAGTCAATGACCCTCTCCACTATGGGCACCCTCCAACAGGTGCTCCCACTGCTTCAGCAGGGGACTTTCTATCCACTCTGGATTTAAAGGTATCACCTACTCTCCATATTCCCATTCCACCGTCCACAGGAAATATCTCAGGTTCGGGTGGACGGACAACATATTCACCAATTCAAAGTCTCTCCCATTCGGGGTAACTACAGCACTCCAGAGTCTTCACTCAAGTGTCTAGCAGTAGTCGCAGCTCATTTGAGAAGACAACAGCCATTCACGTCTTCCTTACCTGGACGACTGCCTAATAAAAGCCAGTTCGGCGTACACAGCTGCCTACAACACTCCTCACAAAACATGTTCAACTGCTTCACGACTTGGGGGTTCACTGTAAACCTCACCAAGTCCTTCACCCTCCAGCCATCCAAAACGCAAGCCTATCTAGGAGCTACAATAGACACTTTGCAAAGCTCTAGCACACTTTCTCCCAACCCAGTCAGGATAACGCAACATGCAAAATCTAATATCACAATATCAGCCTCTCAACACTCACTACCAGCCCGAAAGTGTTTATGCAACTGATCGGAATGATGGCCTCTTGCATCCTAACTGCCTCCTTATGCAAGACTCCAAATGCCGGCCCTCTACAAGAATGTTTAGCACGTCAGTGGGAACCAGGCTTAAGGTCAGCGGGACGGGGATCTAGGGCACGGTGGACGGCCGCACCCATCACTCTCTGCAGTGATGGAATACACAAAACCTTTTCCAAGGAGCGGCCATTCGTCGAACCCGGTTCCACAGATAGTGCTGACGAGCAGACTCCATCGCTCACTGTTGGGGAGCTCATCTTCAAAAACATACCATTCAGGGAATGTGGACTGTACAGTAACAAAAACAAACTCCACATAAACCATCTGGAACTCATTTCTCAGCAATTTTTTCTAGCATTGAAAGCCTTCTCAACCGCATCTAATAGGCAAAGCTGTCTTAGTTCCTCGTACAGACAACATGACAGCAATGTACTACATTCAAAAACAGGGAGGGACACACTCTCTACAGCTTTCAACAATCTAGCTCAAAAGTATCTGGAGATGGGCCAGTACCTCAAAAATATATCCCCTTGCAGAACACCTCCCAGGAGTAAATCAAACCGTGATTGCAGATCTGCTCAGTCGTCAGAAGACAAACAGATCCACGAATGGGAATCCACATCCTCAAGTCACCTCCCATTCTTCCAGATGTGGGCTACTCCAGAAATAGATCTGTTCCCCACGTCACCTCAACCGCCAAATGCCCAAGCCATTCGTCCAGATATCCACACCCATTGTCTCAAAGGCAATGCGCTGTGGATGAATTGGTCAGGAAGATTTTGCTTATGCTTTTCCACCTCTCCCGCTAATTCCATTAGTGGTTCGTAAGCTCAAACAACATTCCCTGACACTGATCCCAGTTGTCTCCCACATGGGCTCAGGCTTAACCCTGGTTCACAACCCTGTTGGAACTATCAGTAGTTCCTCACCAAAAACTACACCTCTCCCCCAAACTTTCCACCACCCAGAACCATGGAGAGATAAGACATCCAGATCCCAGTCATCTCCTCAACCTTGCGATCTGGCACCCAGAAATCCTAGAGTTTGGCTACCTTAATCTTCCGCCAGGCTGTATGAACATCATTAAAGAGGCTAGACGCCCTACCACAAGAGCATGCTATGCAGCAAAGTTGAAACGATTTGTAACTTACTGTACAAATAATCAAATCAATCCTTTACTAGATGCTTCAATTCAAAACATCATCTGTTATCTATTACACCTACAGCATTCCAACTTAGCATATACATCTATACGCTTCCACCTTGCTGCTGTAGCTCGCTTACCTATAAAACAGACAGCACTTCTGTCTTTGTTTCCTTTGAGTGCCCGCTTATCAAAAGCTTTTATGGAAGGACTCAAAAAGAATCATCTCTCCTGGACTTCCACCCTCTCCAGTGTGGAATCCTTAACATAGTCCTTACAAGACTCATGGGACCACCATTTGGAACCGTTGCACAAATGTGAACAAATAGCTTCTCACCTGGAAGGTAGCCTTCCTTATAGCCACTCAGCATCTCTTAGACGAAAGTGGGTGAGCTCCAGGCACTAACTATACAAGAACCATTTATTTACAAATACACCAAAACAAAGTGGTTCTTAGGACTAATCCTCAAATGTTTTTACCAAAAGTCGTTTCTCGAGGCTGGACTCTCATATCAACCAGTCTGTTGAGTTACCTGTGTTCTTCCTCAACCAGATTCGGTGGCAGAGCCGTGCTCTTCAAGCACATTAGATGTAAAAAGAGCCATACTATATTACATTGAAAGAACTAAACCTTTTAGGAAAACTAATCAACTTTTTGTTGCTTTTGCACCACTGCACAAAGGCAGTCCCACATCAAAAACAGGCATTGCACGGTGGATAGTTAAGTGCATTCAAACATGCTACATTAAAGCTAAGCAAGCACATTACCAGCCTCCCCTAGAGCGCACTCTACATGCAAACTGGGGGCTTCTATGGCATTCCCAGGGAATATACCCTTAGAAGACATCTGCGGTTGACAACATGGTCTACACCACACACACATTCACAAAGCACTATTGTGTAGATGTGTTAGCAAGACAACAAGTCTAGTGTGGGCCAGTGGCAGTTTTACGAACACTATTTCAAACCACTGCAACAGCTACAGGTTCGCCACCGCTTGGGAGATAACTGCTGTATAGTCTATGCTAAAGCATAGTGATCTCTACAGCCTCGCATGCCTCAACGGAAAATGCTACTTACCCAGTATGCATCTGTTCTTGGCATATAGAGCTGTAGAGTCATATGCGCCTACCCGCCTCCTCTAAATTACCTCCTATCTGTTGCAGGTATTATCTTACTGAGATACACTATACATGGACATCATGTTACTACTCTTACTAACTCCATCATCACCCCTTACGGCAAAACAATCTGGGGGATGGAGTCGCATACCCATGCGCACTCATCACCTAAAGGAGGAGGTCCACTCTACCTCGTGGACTGCAAAAGACGTCTTCGAAGAAAAACAAAGTCCAAACATCTGGACCCACCACTAGATGGCGATCTCATGCTAAAGCATATGACTCTCTACAGCTCTATATGCCAAGCAAACAGATGCATACTGGGGTAAGTAGCATTTTCCTCATTCCTTGCTATATGCAAATGCAGTCATGGTGTTGGGCTAGGTGACATTTGTGATTTATTATTTGTTTCTTAATCTGGAGTTTCATCAGTTACTTAGAATAAATTCATGACTTTCTGTATAGAGGTGATTATTTCCAGTTAAGTGTGTGAGACAAAACTGTTTTGTATGGGTAGATGTGGAGCAGCTTGAGTTCTCTGGGCAAATAAGCTTGTGATGGGCAAACACGAAAAGAGGTAGAGAGTGAGAAGCAAGGGGAAGTTACATGATT
Organism: Calotriton arnoldi; assembly: GCA_963921515.1. Lineage (NCBI taxonomy): Eukaryota > Metazoa > Chordata > Amphibia > Caudata > Salamandridae > Calotriton > Calotriton arnoldi. The sequence goes on along the minus strand of CAWUFW010013635.1, from coordinate 456,923 downwards.
TTTAGGTCCACTTAAATGTACGATTAAAGGGATTGCAGAGGATTAGTGAGATTTAATGATACTTGCTAGAAAATAAACTCCAGGCATCAACGGAGAGCAGGTACAGATGCATGAGAATATACTGTGTACCGTGCGGCAAATCCAGTACTGTCCAATGAATTCCTTGGTGAATTAGGTGTGGGACCAATTTTTCAGATCGCTGAGCCGCACAGGACTCACAAGGTTGTCGTTCGGGCTTAACATATGCATTTACCACTTTACTCTGAGCAGGGTGGTAAATGTATGCATCAACCTCTGGGGATAGTTCGGGGTGTGTAGGACAGGTATGGGGGAATAAAAAGGAGGAACAGGGAAGGTGATTTCTTTGGCAGAGAGGAGTTTTGTATGCTCTCCCTCAGAAACAAATTAAGAACAAGGCTTGGCTGCAGCTAAACTCCCATGCAATTTCTCTAGCCAGGATTTACTGCCCACCAAAAAGTCAAGCTAAGGGTTTCCCACACCCAGAAAAAAAACCGGATTTGGAAAACCCTGCCAACCTATAATCAGGCAGAGAGGAATTCTATGTGTTAATTCCACTCGACTTCCAATCATGGCCTATATGTACAATAAAAGGCATATGCAGTTTATTTGTACAGGTTTAAGGCAGGCATAAAGTTACTCAGAGAGACATTCTAGAGGTAGTGGTGAAGCATAGGAGCGGAGGTTGTGGCCCAGGCCTCAGCAGTTCCAAACACGGTGGTGCTACAGGGAGTTATCCTCATCTTAGACATGCTTCTTGTTCTGTACCTGGAGAGTTTTAGGGTCACACCCCAGGGGATTTCCTGAACTTCACTTCGTCGGAAATTAGCAACCTTGTTAGAGCAGAGGAACACTAGCCGGTGTCTCTCACTCATCTCTCACCATGCTTTGCACTTAGGAACTGGGTGTGTTGGGAGTCAGACGACAAACCCGTGAGAGAATCTCCTATACCTGCAGGTGAGCAGCCTCAGAGTCTTCGCCCTGAACCCCAACATTAGTACACATTCGGATATTGGTATTTTTTATTATATTAGAATTTGTTTCTTACCTGCTATTCTTGTGCTAAATCATATGCACAAGGGATTTTCAACAACATTATAAATATCCCAGCAATTAAAATGTAGTGTCAAAGCTAGAAAACACCCCATATAGTCAAGTTCATATCCATCACACATCCCTGAACTAAGTCTAATTCCCTAATTTATTTTATTGCAAAGATTCACAACTGGATGGATTGGGTTAGCATGACATTAGTCTAGTCATGCAATGCCCCGCATGCCTGCACACTCAGCAATCCTTAAAGAAGAATTCTTGATTTTCAACATTTCTTCCCTGCAACCAGTCAGAATGCTGGTCCCTCCTCCAGCTGTAGGGTTTTTGGCTGTCCTTTCTCTTATATTACAGCTTATAGAGCAGAGGGAAGATACATTTTCCTTGCTTGGCTCCTGGATTTGCCACAGAACCATGCCAACTATTAGTTCTTTAGAAGTTGGGCGTTATGTTGTTGTATTTAGTTCCACCAGATGGAGCTTATATGAGGTCAAATCTCTGCAAAGCGTAGATCTTTTAGGCGATGTGCAGCAGAGAAGCCGAAAACTCTTCTTCCAGGTTCCAGTACCGTGACCAGCTAGTGAAAATGTGCAATATTAATAGGGGTAATTGAATCACATTTTAACCCAGATTAACAGCATCAGAAATGAAACTCCACAGCTCATGTTAACAGAGGACTGCACTCAGGCTTCACAGCCTAATCCTTGCTCTCAGAACCTTTCAGCGCACACACAAGACTATGTTAATATTAGCCAAGGCCTGCAGACACATGTAACAATATGAAACATTAAAAAAAAAAAGTCTACACAATAAGTGGACACCTAACTGCAGAATGCACCCAGAAGTACATCCAGATGAGGAATGAGCTCCCCTTCCGCCATGTCCGAGAGTCAGGATGATGAATGTACTTGTTTGCTCAAATCAAAGGACCCCATGCTGCCTGCCCCAAAATCTCAGCCCAGAAACATTCTGGCAGGAGGAATGAAGAATAGATTGAGGCTACCAGGCAAGTAAAACGTGTGTACATCTATTGCAAAGGAAACCCAGCAAGGAAAAAAGTGCTGCTTGGTTATTTGAGAAACATCTCCAATAAAGCCCTTGCACCACTTAATCTTTCAGATATGCACACACATTTCAAGACGTGTCAAACCTGCAAAAACAAACGTTTTTGGCTAACAGCACAAATACAAGGCTATTGGGATTGACTGTAAAGCAGCCCATCAAACCACAGAAGGAAAGAGGAAGAGTAGCCTATGACCGGGCCAACTACAGGCAGGTGCATAGACCTACTGATTCCAAATCCAAACCAAAAGTGGATCCAAATTGAATTTCTCCCAACTTGGAAAGTTTGCACTACAATTCTAACATCAATTACCACAAACACTAGAAAAACGTAAAAACCCGGTATCAATACAACTTTAGTGTGTCATATCTTTTTAAACCATCTTTCCCAAAATCGTGAAAATGTAAATTGATTATGCACAATGCCGTGAAATAAAATTAAGCATTGGGCATTCTTGCACACATTCAAAACCAAGAAAGATTATTACCAAATATGGCGAAAAACTCCAAGCTTACTTCAGATGAAGGTGTGTTTTTTTGTTTGTTTTTTAAATGGAAAAACACAATAATTTGAGCAAGATGGGCTACTTTCAGTACTCACATATTTGTTAAGCAACAGAATAAACACTGGACGAGGAATGCAAACATGTCCTTCGGTGAAAGACATACAAAGTGTGCTTATATCCATATGCAGGTTTGTTAAGTGACAATATTTATGTGTATAAACCCACTGTCTGTGGTCACTAAAAACTGGCGCTCAACTGGGCAGAGAGAAAGGATCTTCACATTGTTGGGTCACTTAATAATCTAAAGTGTCAGTCCATTAGTAAAGATTATCAGAGTTCTGATGGAAATGCGGCAACTTTAAGAGGCACATGTGATTTGTAATAAATTTCCATCTGCAGACACAGATGGGTTACATTGCTTTTTAGCAGATGTGTGTCAAATTACCACAATCTTCCCATACTTAACCAAGCCCAAAAGTCCCCTCCACTTGATTCTGGGATATTTAGAGGGACGCTACAAATCCTGGTGAGAAGCAACAAAGTACATATACTCTCTCTCGCGCTCATCACACTCGTGTAATACACTCATGTTTCAAGTATCAGAGTCGCACCCACATTGCACAAACCTAACCTTTGACCTACAGGTAGTAGGCAAGAGGCAGTAGGGTGTGTGGTGAACCATTCCGCGAATGAGCCAAATTCGCAGGGCACAAGTGAACGCTGCTGTTGGAGTATTCCACTACTCTGAGTTTCGTTAGGAAGCACTTGGTCAGTTATGTAATTATGATTTTGCCGAAGATATTCAATCACAATACTCCAAGAAATTCCTACGGTAACCTATGGGTGCTTAAATGTCATGCCAGGCTAAAAGGCTACCATATGTCAGTAACTACCTCCCGCAAATCTACGCAGGAACAAAACCTTGATCTGATAGGATGTAAAGGCTACAAATCAAAAACCGCAAAAGTCCATAGGTTTGCCTTTAAGCTGGGTACAACATCCCACCTGCATTTACCTGCTCAAGTGTCTTCAGCTGGCTACGACCTCATAGATGGCATTATAAATTGCATCATCAATGACAATGCTAGTGACACTACTTCGGGCATGACAGATCAGCCATGTGGTGGATATCTGTTACATTTGTGACGGAGTAACCCATTCGCCAAACTCCTAAATCAGGCCCCCAAGGCTCTTTCATTCATGAGAAGTTGCATGGTGAGTTGCCTTTGCTTTTAAGCAGTTTCTGAAGACAGTTGTAGTTTGCAGGCCATCTCATGGTCCAGCATCACATCAATGTTTCTAAGCACACTGTTTACAAAAGGAGATAAGGGCCAAGTGGTAGCTTCCTCGGACCTGGAAGGATGGTCTCTCTTTGACCTGCATTTATTTTGGCTATAAGATGTTGACAGAGGGCATAGGCCTCTGTGCTGGTCTTAATTTCATTGAGTTATAACACATTGAAGCATTTCTCACTAATCGGGAGGTATTCTCTTGAGGTATTAGCCCAATTTTCAACCAGTCAACAAGCATATCTTGTTCTTCACAGCCACAGTCATTTTTTGGAGACAAACATGTCCTACAGAAAGCAGCTTGAAATTTAAATGCTGTAGACGCTAATGTTATTTCCATCAGCTCCTCGAATTAGATGACTTGTCCTCTCTAAGAATTAGCTAAGAGGGTCTTTTGCATAAGCTATTCATGGATAGTGATAGGATGGATATGTAAATTCTAGCTTGCAGGATATCCTACAGGAAATATTTTTCTCATGTGGTGCAATGTTCCTGTAAACAAATCCCCCATGATCCTGCTTTGTCTTTGGGCTAGTTGGGATACAGGGGAAAGCTACATGCTCCATGCTCCAGCAAGTCCCCATGTGTTACTCCTCCTCAACGAGTAGACCATTTGCCCTTTAATCTCCAGGAAATTGGAATTTCAAGGAAAATTGACAGGACCTGCAGGAGTAGTGGAGCATATCCAAGTGAGCTTGGGTCTCAGAGGCAGTGGCACCTCTACTGTATGGCTGTGGGAGCAAATTGGAGCTTCTTTCTTCCAACCCAGAACCTGACGGGGCAATGAAAGCACTGCTCAGGCCAGATAAAAAAAACAGAAACCCAAACATCCACCACCTTTGGTGGACGAAAGTGCACATGCTGGCTTTGTCAATGCCACCATCAGCCCCGGAAAATCTGGATTAGGAGTGGGAGTATACCATCAATCCACTCAGATCTACTTCACTGCAGTTTATTGTGCCCTCAGCAGCATATGCAAAACACAGATGCGGGTAGTTGGAATGATGCTCACTGATGAGCAGACTCTGCTCTACGCAATGCTATCATCAATTTTCTTTCGCTTACATCATCCCATCTGGTAGGGCTCTCAAAGTTAGAAGGGCTAACCATCAACATCGGGAGACACTGTACCTGGCACCAGAAAATGAAGTACATAGCCAGTGAGAGAGAAAGAGACAGGGAAAGACACACACACACACACACACACACACACACACACACACACACACACACACACACACACACTCACTCACTCACTCACTCACTCACTCACTCACTCTCACACACTCACACACTCACTCCATCACACCTCACTCTACACACACACTGTCACACACACACACTGTCACACACACACACACACACACACACACACACACACACACACACACACACACACACTCACACACACACACTGTCACACACACACACACACACTGTCACACACACACACACACTGTCACACACACACACACACTGTCACACACACACACTGTCACACACACACACTGTCACACACACACACTGTCACACACACACACTGTCACACACACACACTGTCACACACACACACTGTCACACACACACACTGTCACACACACACACTGTCACACACACACACTGTCACACACACACACTGTCACACACACACTGTCACACACACACACTGTCACACACACACACTGTCACACACACACACTGTCACACACACACTGTCACACACACACACTGTCACACACACACACTGTCACACACACACACTGTCACACACACACACACACACACACACTGTCACACACACACTGTCACACACACACTGTCACACACACACTGTCACACACACACACACTGTCACACACACACACACTGTCACACACACACACTGTCACACACACACACACACACTGTCACACACACACACACACTGTCACACACACACACACTGTCACACACACACACACTGTCACACACACACACACTGTCACACACACACACACACACACACACACACACACACACACTGTCACACACACACACTGTCACACACACACACTGTCACACACACACACTGTCACACACACACACTGTCACACACACACACACACTGTCACACACACACACTGTCACACACACACACTGTCACACACACACACTGTCACACACACACTGTCACACACACACACTGTCACACACACACACTGTCACACACACACACTGTCACACACACACACTGTCACACACACACACACACACACACACACTGTCACACACACACACTGTCACACACACACACACTGTCACACACACACACTGTCACACACACACACTCACACACACACACACACACACACACACACACACACACACACTGTCACACACACACACTGTCACACACACACTGTCACACACACACTGTCACACACACACACTGTCACACACACACACTGTCACACACACACTGTCACACACACACTGTCACACACACACACACTGTCACACACACACACTGTCACACACACACACACACTGTCACACACACACACACACTGTCACACACACACACACTGTCACACACACACTGTCACACACACACACTGTCACACACACACACTGTCACACACACACACTGTCACACACACACTGTCACACACACACTGTCACACACACACACACACTGTCACACACACACACTGTCACACACACACACACACTGTCACACACACACACACACTGTCACACACACACACACTGTCACACACACACACACTGTCACACACACACACTGTCACACACACACACTGTCACACACACACACACTGTCACACACACACTGTCACACACACACACTGTCACACACACACACACTGTCACACACACACACACTGTCACACACACACACACTGTCACACACACACACTGTCACACACACACACACTGTCACACACACACTGTCACACACACACTGTCACACACACACACTGTCACACACACACACTGTCACACACACACACACACTGTCACACACACACACACTGTCACACACACACACTGTCACACACACACACTGTCACACACACACACTGTCACACACACACACTGTCACACACACACACTGTCACACACACACACTGTCACACACACACACTGTCACACACACACACTGTCACACACACACACTGTCACACACACACACACTGTCACACACACACACACTGTCACACACACACACACTGTCACACACACACACACTGTCACACACACACACTGTCACACACACACACACTGTCACACACACACACACACACACACTGTCACACACACACACTGTCACACACACACACACTGTCACACACACACACACTGTCACACACACACACACACACACTGTCACACACACACACACTGTCACACACACACACTGTCACACACACATGCACACACACACTGTCACACACACACACTGTCACACACACACACTGTCACACACACACACACTGTCACACACACACTGTCACACACACACACTGTCACACACACACTGTCACACACACACACTGTCACACACACACACATGTCACACACACACACTGTCACACACACACACACTGTCACACACACACACTGTCACACACACACACACTGTCACACACACACACTGTCACACACACACATGTCACACACACACTGTCACACACACACTGTCACACACACACACTGTCACACACACACACACTGTCACACACACACACTGTCACACACACACACACTGTCACACACACACACTGTCACACACACACACTGTCACACACACACACTGTCACACACACACACACTGTCACACACACACACACTGTCACACACACACACACTGTCACACACACACACACTGTCACACACACACACTGTCACACACACACACATGTCACACACACACACTGTCACACACACACACACTGTCACACACACACACATGTCACACACACACACACACACTGTCACACACACACACACTGTCACACACACACACACTGTCACACACACACACACTGTCACACACACACACTGTCACACACACACACTGTCACACACACACACTGTCACACACACACACTGTCACACACACACACTGTCACACACACACACTGTCACACACACACACACTGTCACACACACACACACTGTCACACACACACACTGTCACACACACACACTGTCACACACACACACTGTCACACACACACTGTCACACACACACACTGTCACACACACACTGTCACACACACACACTGTCACACACACACACTGTCACACACACACACTGTCACACACACACACACACACTCACACACACACACACTCACACACACACACACTGTCACACACACACACTGTCACACACACACACACTGTCACACACACACACACTGTCACACACACACACTGTCACACACACACACTGTCACACACACACACTGTCACACACACACACTGTCACACACACACACTGTCACACACACACACTGTCACACACACACACACTGTCACACACACACACTGTCACACACACACACTGTCACACACACACACACTGTCACACACACACACTGTCACACACACACACACTGTCACACACACACACACTGTCACACACACACTGTCACACACACACTGTCACACACACACACTGTCACACACACACACTGTCACACACACACACTGTCACACACACACACACTGTCACACACACACACTGTCACACACACACACACTGTCACACACACACACTGTCACACACACACACTGTCACACACACACACTGTCACACACACACACACTGTCACACACACACTGTCACACACACACACTGTCACACACACACTGTCACACACACACACTGTCACACACACACACTGTCACACACACACACTGTCACACACACACACTGTCACACACACACACACTGTCACACACACACACTGTCACACACACACACTGTCACACACACACACTGTCACACACACACACTGTCACACACACACACTGTCACACACACACTGTCACACACACACTGTCACACACACACACACTGTCACACACACACACTGTCACACACACACACTGTCACACACACACACTGTCACACACACACTGTCACACACACACACTGTCACACACACACACACTGTCACACACACACACTGTCACACACACACACTGTCACACACACACACACACTGTCACACACACACACACTGTCACACACACACACTGTCACACACACACACTGTCACACACACACACACACACACACTGTCACACACACACACTGTCACACACACACACACACTCACACACACACACTGTCACACACACACACTGTCACACACACACACTGTCACACACACACACACTGTCACACACACACACACTGTCACACACACACACACACTGTCACACACACACACTGTCACACACACACACACACACACACACACACACACACACACACACACACACACACACACACACACACACACACACACACTGTCACACACACACACTGTCACACACACACACTGTCACACACACACACTGTCACACACACACACTGTCACACACACACACACTGTCACACACACACACACTGTCACACACACACACACTGTCACACACACACACTGTCACACACACACACTGTCACACACACACACTGTCACACACACACACACTGTCACACACACACACACTGTCACACACACACACACACTGTCACACACACACACTGTCACACACACACACTGTCACACACACACACACTCACACACACACACACACACACTGTCACACACACACACACACACACTGTCACACACACACACTGTCACACACACACACACTGTCACACACACACACACTGTCACACACACACACACTGTCACACACACACACACTGTCACACACACACACTGTCACACACACACACACTGTCACACACACACACACACTGTCACACACACACACACTGTCACACACACACACACTGTCACACACACACACACTGTCACACACACACACACACACTGTCACACACACACACACTGTCACACACACACACACTGTCACACACACACACACACTGTCACACACACACACACACACACACACACACACACACACTGTCACACACACACACACTGTCACACACACACACTGTCACACACACACACTGTCACACACACACACACTGTCACACACACACACACACACTGTCACACACACACACACTGTCACACACACACACACTGTCACACACACACACACACACACACACACACACACACACACACACACACACACACTGTCACACACACACACACTGTCACACACACACACTGTCACACACACACACTGTGTCACACACACACACTGTCACACACTGTCACACACACACACACTGTCACACACACACACTGTCACACACACACTGTCACACACACACTGTCACACACACACACACTGTCACACACACACACACTGTCACACACACACACTGTCACACACACACACACTGTCACACACACACACTGTCACACACACACACTGTCACACACACTGTCACACACACACTGTCACACACACACTGTCACACACACACTGTCACACACACACTGTCACACACACACTGTCACACACACACACACACGCACTGTCACACGCACTGTCACACACACTGTCACACGCACTGTCACACGCACTGTCACACGCACTGTCACACGCACTGTCACACGCACTGTCACACGCACTGTCACACGCACTGTCACACGCACTGTCACACGCACTGTCACACGCACTGTCACACGCACTGTCACACGCACTGTCACACGCACTGTCACACACGCACTGTCACACGCACTGTCACACACGCACTGTCACACACGCACTGTCACACACACGCACTGTCACACACACACGCACTGTCACACACACACTGTCACACACACACTGTCACACACACGCACTGTCACACACACTCACTGTCACACACACGCACTGTCACACACGCACACTCTCACACACGCACTGTCTCACACACGCACTGTCTCACACACGCACTGTCTCACACACGCACTGTCTCACACACGCACTGTCTCACACACGCACTGTCTCACACACGCACTGTCTACACACACGCACTGTCTACACACACGCACTGTCTCACACACGCACTGTCTCACACACGCACTGTCTCACACACGCACTGTCTCACACACGCACTGTCTCACACACGCACACTGTCTCACACACGCACTGTCTCACACACGCACTGTCTCACACACGCACTGTCTCACACACGCACTGTCTCACACACGCACTGTCTCACACACGCACTGTCTCACACACGCACTGTCTCACACACGCACTGTCTACACACACGCACTGTCTCACACACGCACTGTCTCACACACGCACTGTCTCACACACGCACTGTCTCACACACGCACTGTCTCACACACGCACTGTCTCACACACACACACTGTCTCACACACGCACTGTCTCACACACGCACTGTCTCACACACGCACTGTCTCACACACGCACTGTCTCACACACGCACTGTCTACACACACACGCACTGTCTCACACACGCACTGTCACACACGCACTGTCACACACACGCACTGTCTCACACACGCACTGTCTCACACACGCACTGTCTACACACACGCACTGTCTACACACACGCACTGTCTCACACACGCACTGTCTCACACACGCACTGTCTCACACACGCACTGTCTCACACACGCACTGTCTCACACACGCACTGTCTCACACACGCACTGTCTCACACACGCACTGTCTCACACACGCACTGTCTCACACACACACTGTCTCACACACGCACTGTCTCACACACGCACTGTCTACACACACGCACTGTCTCACACACGCACTGTCACACACACGCACTGTCTCACACACGCACTGTCTCACACACGCACTGTCTCACACACGCACTGTCTCACACACGCACTGTCTCACACACGCACTGTCTCACACACGCACTGTCTCACACACGCACTGTCTCACACACGCACTGTCTCACACACGCACTGTCTCACACACGCACTGTCTCACACACGCACTGTCTCACACACGCACTGTCTCACACACGCACTGTCTCACACACGCACTGTCTCACACACACTGTCTCACACACGCACTGTCTCACACACGCACTGTCTCACACACGCACTGTCATCACACACGCACTGTCTCACACACGCACTGTCTCACACACGCACTGTCTCACACACGCACTGTCTCACACACGCACTGTCTCACACACGCACTGTCTCACACACGCACTGTCTCACACACGCACTGTCTCACACACGCACTGTCTCACACACGCACTGTCTCACACACGCACTGTCTCACACACGCACTGTCTCACACACGCACTGTCTCACACACGCACTGTCTCACACACGCACTGTCTACACACACGCACTGTCTCACACACGCACTGTCTCACACACGCACTGTCTCACACACGCACTGTCTACACACACGCACTGTCTCACACACGCACTGTCTCACACACGCACTGTCTCACACACGCACTGTCTCACACACGCACTGTCTCACACACGCACTGTCATCACACACGCACTGTCTCACACACGCACTGTCTCACACACGCACTGTCTCACACACGCACTGTCTCACACACGCACTGTCTCACACACGCACTGTCTCACACACGCACTGTCTACACACACACACACGCACTGTCTCACACACGCACTGTCTCACACACGCACTGTCTCACACACGCACTGTCTCACACACGCACTGTCTCACACACGCACTGTCTCACACACGCACACACACTGTCTCACACACGCACTGTCTCACACACGCACTGTCTCACACACGCACTGTCTCACACACGCACTGTCTCACACACGCACTGTCTCACACACGCACTGTCACACACACACGCACTGTCTCACACACGCACTGTCTCACACACGCACTGTCTCACACACGCACTGTCTCACACACGCACTGTCTCACACACGCACTGTCTCACACACGCACTGTCTCACACACGCACTGTCTCACACACGCACTGTCTCACACACACACACGCACTGTCTACACACACGCACTGTCTCACACACGCACTGTCTCACACACGCACTGTCTCACACACGCACTGTCTCACACACGCACTGTCTCACACACGCACTGTCTCACACACGCACTGTCTCACACACGCACTGTCTCACACACACGCACTGTCTCACACACGCACTGTCTCACACACGCACTGTCTCACACACGCACTGTCTCACACACGCACTGTCTCACACACGCACTGTCTCACACACGCACTGTCTCACACACGCACTGTCTCACACACGCACTGTCTCACACACGCACTGTCTCACACACGCACTGTCTCACACACGCACTGTCACACACACACGCACTGTCTCACACACGCACTGTCTCACACACGCACTGTCTCACACACGCACTGTCTACACACACACGCACTGTCTCACACACGCACTGTCTCACACACGCACTGTCTCACACACGCACTGTCTCACACACGCACTGTCTCACACACGCACTGTCTCACACACGCACTGTCTCACACACGCACTGTCTACACACACACGCACTGTCTACACACACGCACTGTCTCACACACGCACTGTCTCACACACGCACTGTCTCACACACGCACTGTCTCACACACACACTGTCTCACACACGCACTGTCTCACACACGCACTGTCTCACACACGCACTGTCTCACACACGCACTGTCTACACACACGCACTGTCTCACACACGCACTGTCTCACACACGCACTGTCACACATCACACACGCACTGTCTCACACACGCACTGTCTCACACACGCACTGTCTCACACACGCACTGTCACTCACACACGCACTGTCTCACACACGCACTGTCTCACACACGCACACTGTCTCACACACGCACTGTCTCACACACGCACTGTCTCACACACGCACTGTCTCACACACGCACTGTCTACACACACGCACTGTCTCACACACGCACTGTCTCACACACGCACTGTCTCACACACGCACTGTCTCACACACGCACTGTCTCACACACGCACTGTCTCACACACGCACTGTCTCACACACGCACTGTCTCACACACGCACTGTCTCACACACGCACTGTCTCACACACGCACTGTCTCACACACGCACTGTCTCACACACGCACTGTCTCACACACGCACTGTCTCACACACGCACACTGTCTCACACACGCACTGTCTCACACACGCACTGTCTCACACACGCACTGTCTCACACACACACTGTCTCACACACACACTGTCTCACACACACACTGTCTCACACACACACTGTCTCACACACACACTGTCTCACACACACACTGTCTCACACACACACTGTCTCACACACACACTGTCTCACACACACACTGTCTCACACACACACTGTCACACACACACACACTGTCTCACACACACACACTGTCTCACACACACACACACTGTCTCACACACACACACACACAGTGACAGTGTGACGCACTGACACTCACACTGACACACACACTGTGACAGTGTGACGCACTGACACTCACACTGACACACACACTGTGACAGTGTGACGCACTGACACACACACACACACACTGTGACAGTGTGACGCACTGACACACACACACACACTGTGACAGTGTGACGCACTGACACACACACACACACTGTGACAGTGTGACGCACTGACACACACACACTGTGACAGTGTGACGCACACACTGTCACACTGACACACTGTGTGACGCACACACTGTCACACTGACACACTGTGTGACAGTGTGACGCACACACTGTCACACTGACACACTGTGTGACAGTGTGACGCACACTGTGACACTGACAATGTGACCCTGTGTGACCCTGTGTGACCCTGTGTGACCCTGTGTGACCCTGTGTGACCCTGTGTGACCCTGTGTGACCCTGTGTGACTGTGTGACCCTGTGTGACACTGACACACTGTGTGACCCTGTGTGACCCTGTGTGACACTGACACACTGTGTGACACTGACACACTGTGTGACACTGACACACTGTGTGACACTGACACACTGTGTGACACTGACACACTGTGTGACACTGACACACTGTGTGACACTGACACACTGTGTGACACTGACACACTGTGTGACACTGTGACTGTGTGACACTGTGACTGTGTGACACTGTGACTGTGTGA
Source organism: Calotriton arnoldi (assembly GCA_963921515.1). Taxonomy (NCBI): domain Eukaryota; kingdom Metazoa; phylum Chordata; class Amphibia; order Caudata; family Salamandridae; genus Calotriton; species Calotriton arnoldi. Next base: position 441,683 of record CAWUFW010013635.1, on the reverse strand, counting down.
CACTGTGACTGTGTGACACTGTGACTGTGTGACACTGTGACTGTGTGACACTGTGACTGTGTGACACTGTGACTGTGACACTGTGACTGTGTGACTGTGTGACACTGTGACTGTGTGACACTGTGACTGTGTGACACTGTGACTGTGTGACACTGTGACTGTGTGACACTGTGACTGTGTGACACTGACACACAGTGTGACACACAGTGTGACACACAGTGTGACACACAGTGTGACACACAGTGTGACACACAGTGTGACACACAGTGTGACACACAGTGTGACACACAGTGTGACACACAGTGTGACACACAGTGTGACACACAGTGTGACACACAGTGTGACACAGTGTGTCACACACTGTGTCACACACTGTGTCACACACTGTGTCACACACTGTGTCTCACACTGTGTCTCACACAGTGTCACACACAGTGTGTCACACAGTGTGTCACACACTGTGTCACACACTGTGTCACACACTGTGTCACACACTGTGTCACACACTGTGTCACACACTGTGTCACACACTGTGTCACACACTGTGTCACACACTGTGTCACACACTGTGTCACACACTGTGTCACACAGTGTCACACACTCACTGTCACACACTCACTGTGTGACACACACACACACTCACTGTGTGACACACACACACTCACTGTGTGACACACACACACTCACTGTGTGACACACACACACACACTGTGTGACACACACACACACTGTGTGACACACACACACTCACTGTGTGACACACACACACTCACTGTGTGACACACACACACTCACTGTGTGACACACACACACTCACTGTGTGACACACACACACTCACTGTGTGACACACACACACTCACTGTGACACACACACACTCACTGTGACACACACACTGTGTGACACACACACACTCACTGTGTGACACACACACACTCACTGTGTGACACACACACACTCACTGTGTGACACACACACACTCACTGTGTGACACACACACACTCACTGTGTGACACACACACACACTCACTGTGTGACACACACACACACACTGTGTGACACACACACACTCACTGTGTGACACACACACTGTGTGACACACACACACACTGTGTGACACACACACTCACTGTGTGACACACACACTCACTGTGTGACACACACACTCACTGTGTGACACACACACTCACTGTGTGACACACACACTCACTGTGTGACACACACACTCACTGTGTGACACACACACACTGTGTGACACACACACACACTGTGTGACACACACACACTGTGTGACACACACACACACTGTGTGACACACACACACACTGTGTGACACACACACACACTGTGTGACACACACACACACTGTGTGACACACACACACACACTGTGTGACACACACACACACTGTGTGACACACACACTCACTGTGTGACACACACACTCACTGTGTGACACACACACTCACTGTGTGACACACACACTCACTGTGTGACACACACACTCACTGTGTGACACACACACACACTCACTGTGTGACACACTCACTTATATAGATTTAACACAAAAACCTTTAGAAAACACAAATCACTATGTCATCAGTGATGTCACCGACCAGGTTAATAATGTGATGCAATATGTGAGGTCATAAACAGTGCATTAGGGGGGCGCAAGTTCTAGTTAGCTCAGGTGACAACTGCAGAATTTCACTGGTTTTGTATGTGTGAAATCTGGGACCAACTATAAAGTCCTTGTAACCTTTGTTTTTTCAGTGAAAATATACATCTACATATCCAGGAGCCTGGACAGCAGTGGTGCACGTCCAGATGAGGAACCCATACACTAAGCAAATCACTCCTCCACATCCACAAGAGACTGCACTCCAATGTTGCAAAAATAGGATTTCTTCTTTATTAATTCATAAATTTAAACTGAACAAACCGGTCAGCAAAAACAGCACCCGAAAAAGGTCACACACACTGTTCAGTCACACACAGTGACTGTCACAGTGTGTGTGTGTGAGCCCACTTTTCGTTTCCCTCCATATTGGTTTGAGGGAGAATTGGCAATTGGGGTCAGGGTAGTGACCCTTCCCACATGAAGTGGTCACTTAGAGGGGGTAGACACTCTAAAGGTAGGTAGCCCATTGGCTACTACCTGTCACTCTCTTTAACTCCCCTAAATTTAGTATTTAGGTGGCATCCCTGGACCCTGAACTTAAATTTGATGGACACAAAGAAAAGGACAAAAAAGATCTGACCCGAAGACTGAATCCCTGCTGCAGAAAATTAGCACCAAACCCTGCCTGCTGCCTTAAGGACTTGACAATCATGGTGTGCTACCTCCTGCAACTTTGAGGCCTCCAAGAACCCCGGAGAACATCCAGCCTGTGCCAAATCACCAAAGAACTACCTTGGAGTGGAGGTACTACACTCCTGCAATCCACAGCCACCGAACCAGCAGAACCTGGTTTCCCTACTTGCTGCTCCCCGGTGACTAACGCGGCACCTGAACCACAAGTGGTACACCAGCCTCAGAGGATCATATGTCTCCCCTCCAAGTTTGGAGACACGAGGATCTACTGGAGCCGTTCCGCTCCAGTACACTGGGTACCAGACCCTTGGCAGCATTCACCAAGACTTGTAGTCCAATCCGTACTCCAACTGCCCAGGAAGCAAGATCCTGTTGAGGGATGTAGAGACCCCTGAGAGCCACTTTGCAAGTGGCCCAGCTGCCCTGGAATTGTTGCTCCAAGCTTCCTGCCCCTGACCGATGGGAAATCTTGACACGTGCTGCCTGGATGACCCATCTGCTCTGCACCCAGCCCGCCTGGCTTGGGTACTGACGAACCAGCAGCGGGTTCTCTCTGATTTACCCTTTTAAGTCTCCTTGTGCAGTGTTTTCAGGTGGCCCCCTTCTTCGTAGCACACTAGCTACCACTGACCTCCGCAGCCTACTCCCGGCCAAATCCAGGATGCTCCTGAGAAACCGCTGGTGGAACATTGGGCCTGTCCTTGCTACTTGCCTAAATCCCGAAGGTGAACCTCTAAATACAACTATTTTTATGTGCATTTTTCTATTTTCTCCCATTTGACTTCAAAGGTGCGTAATTGTGCACAAGTGATTTATTTTGCGAACTTGAAAAATTCATATCTTAACTTCTTTCTACAGCAAGTACTTTATTAGTTTGAAAAATTACGTAAAAATCGGTGTTTTTAAAAATTTGTCTCAGATTTATTCTCAAGTGTCTCATTTATTGCCTCCGAGTACAACAAAAAGCTTAGCACCATCCTTTGAGCCTAGCTGCTGCCCACACTACCACAAATAGAGCATTTGTATTATCTACTTTTGCCTTTGTATACCAAACTGGTGCCACTGGACTCTCTGGACGGTGTACTTCATTTTAGTGTACTATATAGAGGCAGCGTCCTACAACCACCCACCCCTAGTTTTCTCCATTTTTTTTTTTTTTTTTTTTTTTTTTGCTAGTCTTACCTTTTTTTTATTCTGCCTCTTTTGGCTCATTTCTGACCTTTATTCTGCTAGTTTCTGACCTGTGTTCTGCTATTCTCTGACCTTTATTTTGCCTCTCATCTTCCCAACCCCCCCCCCCATCCACTCCCAGGACCACGGGGCGATTCTCCAGGCCCCCATTATCCCAGCCGGTTCCCTGCCTCCTGTGGGAGCCGGCATTGCTCTCAGACTGGGAACTGCCAAGCATGCAGCTTCCTGTCTGCCAGAGCAGTCCTTTCTTCCGTTTCGCTCCCCACTTGACATCAGGCAGGGAAACTGAAAAAAACTCTGCTCTTAGCAAGCAAGAGCATTTATCACCACCCACCCACTCACCCTCCCATTCACCCACCCCACTCAATTATTGCTCAGTTAATGTGATATGTGGTTTTAGTCAGAGGAGCTGCTCCTGCCGCTTAAGAAGTTAGCCACTCGTGTTTGCTGGTACAGAGGATGGTGGGAAGTAAACTTGGCTTGTGTAGCAACTATAGGCCTCATTTGGGTAAAGGTACTATATACAGTAGGGGAGTGGGTGGTGGCATGCTGATGGGAGATATTTCTCAAAGCTATAACTGCAGATTGGTAACCATGATTGCTTTGAGGGGCAAGGCGATAGTACATAGGTTATAGTCCCATAACAGTCACATCTGAAAGTGGAGGTTTTCTCATGATGTGCTCTAAAGAGTGTTATTTCATTACCAACATAGTTGGAGACAAATGTGTCCTTGATGGGATTGTCGCATTGTGCATTTGTCATTTACAGTGAAGATGTAGCACAGCCAAGTAGGTTAGTTATGTAGAGCATAACATCTGATTTACTTGGACAGAAGCAGGTGGATCTGTTTGATACTAAAGTTTGTTATAATTTATAATGTGTCAAAGGCATTTTCATTGCAGTCTTACAGCTGAAGTTTACCCACTATACAGATTGGTCAGAATGAAGCATTATCTCCAATCCTGTGCCTGCGACTGGAGTCGTAACCAACCAGATATTGCTTTCTTCGCCATTCCAGACAGGGCTGTTGACCTGAATGTAGTGAGAAAGCGGATAAAAAGGGGCACCCCTTTGAACAGTTGTTCAACTATTTTGCATCAATTTCAGAAGTTTATTCTCGTCTTTCCCTTTGTGTAATACATCTTGCCTTCATCTCCCTTTTGAAACCTGAGAAACTGTGTGCATGGAACTGTTTCTATCTTTGTGCTCCAGTATGAGTTATCTGCACCTGTCAAGGAAGCAGACATTTTTTAACCACAGGCTTATGTGCATATGAGCTGGCACCAACTGTCTGGGTGCTGACTGCGCATTCTGACGCGCTATATTTAAATAATGGGGAAATTTCACAGCTTGAAATATTTTGCGAAAGACAATGAATTATGTGAGCTGGCTGTATCCAGCAGAACTTGTTCAAAGAGCCTGGCTTCACATCTCGCAGTTCAAACTTCCAATAAACTGTCTCCACAACTTTGACTGTCTCTTTTGCAGTACCAGATTTGTGCGTTCACAAACTGGGGGCTCGTCTGGGATTCACCAAGTCAATCCAGATGGACACGAGTGCCATGGTCAAAGGGGCCAGTAGAGGAGTGTAGAAGTAGACCTCACCAAGGCCTACCGGTGCTAGGGGTTCGCCCTTCTTTGCGCTCTAGTCCTCAGACCAATAAATAGAGATTGGCACAGAAGCTGGAATATCAAAACAACAGTTTATTAAACCTCATGAGTGGAACTACATCTATACAAAACCCTCAGGCAGTGTATGAGGTAGCACAAGGAGCACAAACTGTGGGTCTTTTATACCCACTCAAGAGCTCAAAAGGAGGCGGTACAAGCACACACAAGAATAGCTATTCACATGTATGGACATACAGAAAATGCTCAGTCAACAAAGTAGGAGGAGAATGAAGTTGCTGACATCAGTTAGAGCAGCCTGACATTTACAGACTAAGACAGGTGCATGAGCAGCTACAGACTTTTCTGAGCATGTGCAGTGTTACAGGAGCTAACTATAGATAGTTATTCTAGTAAAGCACAAGGGTAGGCAACAGCGAAGACGGAAGGAGCACATGGTCAACTAAAATGGCTGCCAAAAACAAAATGGCTTCAGTTCATGCTAACAGTGATCTCTGCCAAACTTCCACAGGAGCTGTTGGAAAGGGCCCTTTCTGCAGGGTTATCCCCAAACTTTTTGCTTCCTCCTCCTATTTTTTCCTGACCTGCTGTTTTAGGACAATGTGCACTTTACCACTGCTATTCAGTGCTAAAGTGCATATACTCTGTTGTAAATTGTGTTATGGATTGGTGTTTCCATGATTGGCATATTTGATTTAGTAGTCAGTCCCTAGTAAAGTGCACAGTGTGTGCCAGGGCATGTAAATCACATGCTACTAGTGGGCCTGCAGCACCGATTGTGCCACCCACATGAGTAGCCCTGAAAATGTAACTCAGACCTGCCACTGCAGGGTATGTGCGCAGTTTGTAACTGCCATGTCGACTTGGCAAGTGCACCCACTTGCCAGGCCCTAACCTTCCCTTTTCTTACCTGTGAGTCACCCCTAAGGTAGGCCCAAGGTACCCCTTTGGGCAGGGTGCAGTGTATGTGAAAGGTAGGACATTCCCTGATGTGTGTGGCATGTCCTGTTAGTGAAATACTGCCAATTTCGTTTTTCACTATTGTAAGGCTATCTGCCCCATAGGATAGAATGGGAGTTAATTTATAATATGTAATAAATGTAACTTCCCATTGGGACCAGATTGGAAGATAACGTTTAGTATGCCTGAATGTTAAAATGCATCTTTTAGTGAGAATGATTTTTACATTCTGTCTTTGAAAATACCACTTTTAGAAAGTAGGTATTTTCTTGCTTAGCCATCCAGTGTGCTGCTGCGTGGATGTGTATTGACTGTCTGGCTTTGGAGTGACAGGGGCTGGGGATGTGCAGTGGCTCCGGAGAGTCTGGATGAGTCCGAACTGGGCTGAATTGACCTGGGCTGCATTTAGAGTAGTGGGAGGAAATTTCCTTGCACCTGAATGGGCCTGGTCTGCTGCAGACAATGCTGTCTGCGCCTCCTGCTGGGCAGCTACACTGAGAGGACAGAACTGGTTCTGGCTGGGCGCAGGGCTTCTCTGCCTGAGAGAACAAAGGAATTTTGGGTACAAGTACTGGGGCCCAGACCACTCCACTTTAGAACTCTTTTGGAACCAAGAAGATTGCCAAGAAGATGAGCTGGAAAAGCTGTGAGAAGGGACTACCACTTTGCTGTGTTGGCCCGCAGTGGCTGCTTCTGTTTTTGGCAGTGAAAGGACTGGGCTCAACTTTCTGCGATTTCGGTTTGTGAGTTTCTCCAAGGGCTTGATGTAGAGCTTGCCCTCTTCAAGAAGTCTCAGTAACAGCAAAGACTTCGTTCATCTGTTGCCAGCACTGGGGACTGTGTTTTGTGCAGCAACAGAAGAAAAAGCAACTCGACGCCGCTGTCGACTCCGTGTCCTGAAGGCACCGACGACGCCACTCTATGCCGCCACCGAGCTGCGGGCACTGCACTCCGTACCGCCTCGCTTCACACCGCCACCCTGGAATCCCCGATGCCGCCGCTCCACGCCGATGCTGCTGCTTGCACAGTGGTTCGAGGGCACCGCTCGTAAGTTACGATGCACCGTCCTCATACCGCACCGCAGCCTTGGCCTGCCGGCGCCATCGACTCGAGTTCATCAGCCGACGACAGCGCTTTAACAATGATAATGCTGCTTGCACCGCGACGAGCACAGCATCACTTTGCACCGCAGCCCTGGTCTCACCGGCACCGCTGGACGACAGTCACCGAGCCGCTGCCTGCACGGTGGCCTGAGGGCACCGCACCCTGCACCACTGCACTTCGCACCGCAGCCCTGATGCCTGCCAGTGCTCTCGACTTCAACCGCGAGGAGTTCGATCTGCAATGCGTGTGACTTCAAGGGCCCGACGACTCCTGCACCGACCTCTGGAACCGATTCCTGCAGACACTGGATCTTTGGGGATCATCGAGAGGTCGCCGACTCCCTGCATTTCTAAAGGTATTGTTTTGCGGGTCTTCCCGACACCGTAGCTGGCCCGCAACACATCCAGAACTGTTTGAATTTGTTGTTCACAACGCCGTGATGGCCCCAGACGGAGCTATCAACTTCAAGGAACTGTATTTCAAGTCTATTTTGATTATTGAAGATTTCTGAGCACTGTATGGTGGATTTATTATCGTTTTTGGTCTTGTTTGAAGTATATAAAAACATTGGATATTTTTCTAAACTGGTGTGGTGTCCTTTTTGTAGTGTTTTCACTATTACTGTTGGTTATGTGCAAATGCTTTACACGCTGCCTCTGAGCTAAACCGGTCTGCTCGTGCCAAGCTACCAAGGGGGTGAGCAGGGGTTATTTTAGAAGACCGAAACCTACTAAAGAAATATTAAAGACCAAACTGGCTAAGGCTAGGGCGTATGATGAGGTTAAACAGAAAGAAAAGGGAGAAGAAATGTCTTGACAAATATCCCCGGAACAAGACTGTATGCTGAAGGTACAGAAAGTATTACCAACTGCTCCTTTGTAGGAGGACGACAGAGTGGTCCAGGACTTTAGAACGTGTCGGCCAGGATAGACCACCTCTATATCAGCACAAAGAGTGACGAGCATTTGCAGAAAGACCAGGAAAGTGAGGAGGACGACTCAAATGTCTAGGAATTTATTGGAGTAGATCCGACAAGTGACTGAGTTTACCACCAGAGTTGTATTAACAAAGAGGAAAATACTGTATTTCCAAGCAACTTTAACCCCTCCATGCAGCATCAGGCAGTGAGGATTTAGAACAATATTTGGAGGGAATGGAAAGCTTTTAGAGGGAAATTTCCAAATGAAGAAAAAATACCCTATCTCCCCCCAGATCATAACGAAATAGATTGGTATGTGTTGGTTGTAGATGGTTTTAACATTCGAATTGAAGATGTTATGGACTTTATATAATGGTTTTTAGATCTTTCTTTTGTTTATCAAGATGTTGATAACAAGAGAAGGGGACGGGGTGATGCCACTAATGTCTCCCTTGAGAGAAGTACCTGGGTTTGACAACCAGCTTCTATACCACGTCTACGTACCCCGGACTAAGTCCGAATTGCTTTCCTATGATTACCCAGATATTCGAGAAACTCTGAGGAGTGGTATGCTAGGACTGACGATATTGAGCATTGGCAAGATTTTTGTGCATTCTTTCCCCACCCCCGGATATTTGGCTAAAGTGTAGATATGAGGACAGAACTGACCCTGAACTAAGTTGGCAAGATATACAACACGCACGGAATACTAGAGATGCAGATACAAAGTACCTAAAATATTGGGCTTACCCTCAGAATTCTTGCTAAGGATACAACATATAGTGGCTCGTAAAAGGATAAATTGGCAGAAATCGAATAGTTGTAAGCAAGGAAAAGAGTGTCTGCACTTCCTTTTCTAGATTACAAAAGATTTTTGCAGCTCATAGTGGCATGGAAGTATTGGACATGGAAACTCCGCAGCATTATCAAGTTGCCTTGTAAATGGCTTACAAGATCAAGAAATGCATCCATATGTATGAGCCTACCTGGGGAGTTAAGCCCCTTACTGAAGTTTTGACTGTCGCACAATTTTATGAAGAGATGCAGGGCCAGGAGGAAGCCTGTAAAGATAAAAAAAACAAAGAATTAAAGGGTAAGGTGTTTTTTACAACAATTGCAAAGGGAAAGATGGATGCATACTATTACGTGGTTACAGGGGTGGAGGATGGGGATATTCAGCACCCCCCCTATAGGTGTCAAGATGACCCCATCGAAACTGGATGTCACAACTGCAAGCCTCCCGACCATTGGGTAAGGGAGGGCCCTCATCTACAGGGTGGTTAGAGGGGTAGGTTAGTACAGAGGGGTCGACCACAAAGGGGAGCAGGAAATGGCACAAATAAACACTCGAAATCATATCAGAAGTATCAAAACACATATTACTCAGATGACCTCTTTGATGCAGATAATTATTTTGATAAGAAACGGATGGTCACAGTTCCATTACCAGAGTGGGACTTTGTTGAATTGAGGGACCCGAGAGGGTATATGGAAATTGTGACTTCCAGTGGGCCATTCATTGAGGCTACCTTGCAAGAGGAAAGAATACAATTCTGGGTAGATACTGGAGCCACCAATTAATCTTTTTAAAATGGATTGAACCCACGTGCACCCCTCTCGGGAAAGTACAACACATCTGTGGGATTCTCAAATGTCCCCATAGTGTCCTGTTTCTGCACCTTTGACCTATACTATAGGGCCCATCCCAGATAAACACTGCTTTGTATTAATAGACAAATGCCCATTAAATTTATTAGATATAGATCTATTGAAGAAATTGCATGTTAACATTAAATGTTCCGCTGATGGTATTTACTTGGAATGTTCTGAACGTGCTCATCCCCAGCAGGCATATGTAACAAGAAGAAAGACTGTTGCGAAATTAGTTGTACGACAGGGTGTACAAAAGTGTGGACATGCGATAAAAATGATGTTGGTAAAATGGATGTTGCCCCAGTACATGTTACCTTGAGGGCGGCAGCGCAGTTACCCCATACCCCACAATGCAGCTTTACCCCCTAAGGATAACCGGGCCATTCGCACCAATGTCATTAAACACAGGAGTCCTCATGTAATAGTCCTACAGTCCCTGCTTTAAAAAAAGCGAGATTAACAAAATTGTACATCCCTGTTTTCCCGTTGTTCCTAACGTTTCTACAATATTCGCTGGGATACCACCAACAGCATGTTACTTCTGTTATTGTTTTAAAGAGTGCTTTTTTCTGTACTTTTGCATGAAGATTCACTATCTATTCAGTTTCACCTTTTGGAATAAGAGCTATTGTTTCGCAAGGATACACACTATCACTAGCCTATAATTTGCCTTGTTTGGAGCCCTTGTATATCGCCCACCTGACAATGTAGTTAACTGGAGCTTGAGCATTTCGGAAGCCCTTGCATCATTGATTCTTAAATGCACCAATTTCACTATCTTGGGTGACCTCAGCATCCATTTTGATGATGCAGTTTTTGATCTAGCTGCTTTTGTGATGGTGGGCCTTGCTGCGCTTGACATTGAGCTTATCACAAACTCCCCCCACCCACGTCGCTGGTCATTTGTTGGATCCTGATTTCTTGAACCTTAGAAATTCAGACTAACCAGCCTCTTACTCTGCCATGATCTGAAAACTTTGCAGTCCTGTTCTCTCTCTGCTTTTCCAGGGGCTTGTACTTGAAACTGCCAGAAGTTTCAGCCTGGATGAGCCTCCATTCTCTGAAATCTAACGGAAACAAGACCGAGGTTTTGCTAGTGGGCAATCGCCCCCATCTTTGTGGTCCTCCTCTTTGGCCGCCTACTATGGGTAGCCCCTCCCCAGTTCAGGTGTTGAAAAGACTGGGAGTATGGCTAGATGAGCTGTCCATGCATCCCCAGATAATTAAGGTGGCTGCCACGTGCTCTGGCATCCATAAATGACTAAAGAAAACCGTGGCATACCTTCCAGTCTATGCTCAACGAACAATAGTCCAGGCTCTGGTGATTTCCAGACTGGACTATGGCAGTGTTTTAGATCTGGGTGCTGCAAAATCCTGGCACAAATGGCTCCAAATTGTTCAAAATGTGGCAGTGAGTCCAGTTTAGGGCCTTTTGCTACATGCACAAGTGCTTTGCTAATACTGGGCCAATATATCTGAGACCATTGGTGTCTGGATACATTCCAAAACATGCACTTCGTTCAAGCCATCAGGACCTGGCAGTAGTTCCTAGGTTTAGTGAGTCCCGCCACAGTGGCCAGGCATTTGCTCATCTCTGCCCTAAGCTGTAGAATGACCTGTCGCACTCATTAAGAGCCTGCAAATCACTCATAGCTTTTCTGAAGCAGCTTAAAACTTGGCTGTTTCCATCACTAGAATTGTCATGTAACAGTTTGCCCTTGGTTTAGTGAGGAGGCTAGCGCTGGGAAAGCCTGTCTAGGTAGCCATGTGCATTACAATCACTAATAATAATGATATATACAGAAAGTCCTTCCATTTACTCACAAGCACTTAAAACACAATTATTTTCACCTGACACTACTGTTATACACTATATTGATATTATGATTACCAGCACCTTTGAAAATGCATGTATTACAGATACTATGAATATATTGAATTCCCCAACACGACATGGACATATGGTTCCCCTGAAATTACAATTTGTCCAGCAGGAGGTTGTCTGGACCCTCAGAATATGAAAGTATTTCAACTGCAGCATCCACAAACGCAACAGCAGGTGTGTGCATTTCTTGGAATGGCAGGATATTGCAGACGATGGATTCCACATTTTTTCAATAATATATGAGCCCTGGCTACAATTGACCCCAAAGCATACTCCAATACCACTGCTTTGGTCAGATGTTCATCAGCATACTTTTGAGACAGTCCTACAGGCCCTTCAGAGTGCCTTGGCATTAGGCATGCCTGATTATACAAAGGACTTCCACTTATTGATGCAGTAGCCATGAATTGCCTGCCTGCGCTCTGTTGCTGGGGTGGTTCTAAAAGAAGACTAGATTTTGACATTGGGAAATCAAGATTTTGACATTAGGACATCCTGTCATCTACATGTGCCACATTCTGTAGACCTCCCATTAAACAGGACTTGGACACATCTGACCAATGCAAGGCTAACTCATTATGAACTGTTTATTTAGCCCACATTCCACAATACACAGATGTAACCTGCTCAACCCAGCAACCCTGCCAGTCTCGGCAGGAAAAGACACTACCAAACATGATAGTCTATTACTAAAGGAGGAACACACCAAGGGCTGTATAGATTTGCAGGATACTGCCATGGAAAAAAGACTGATATCTATGGGTGGATGGTTCATGTTTTAACTCTGGGGTTCTCTAAAGTCGATCCTGGAGGGGTGGATCCATGTCAGATTTTTAAGATCACTATATTTATCTAAATGGCTATATACTAAAAATCTGGCATTGATCCCGCCCTCCAGGACCCACTTTGGAGAACCCCGTTTTAAGTTAAAAGATGGCACCACAACCGCAGCATATGTCATAACACTCCAGACAATAGAAACATAGGTTGACAGAATTGTCTGCCCAAGCTGCAGAACTGATAGCTCTCGAGCGTGCAAATTGAGTACGGGCTTGGCTGTTTATATTTATACTGATAGCCAGAACGCTTTTGATGTGACCCGCAACTTTGAGAAACTGTGGGCCGAAAGGGGATTTCTCACATCCCAAGGACCAAAAATTCAGCATGGGCCATAGATTGTATGACTTTTGAATGCATTCACTACCAGCTAAAGTTGTTATTGTGAAATGCAATGCCCACAAGAAAATAGTGGCTTATGTCTGAAAAGGAAACTCATTTGCAGAGATGGTAGCAACAAACAGCACAGAATATTTACTCCTGGACCTATGTGGTTAGGTCAAATGTCCAATTAAAGGACATTATAGAATTTGATTTTAGTGAAAGGGGTATAGCCTATTTACAAAAACCAGCTACACCAGAATGTAGAGCAGGAAGGGGCAATTTATTTCAGTAAATGAATGATGGAAAGACGAAACGGGTACCAGGTGTGTTAGCAGACATGTTGTTATACCCTACGACTTTGATGTATGGACCCTCACATAGGGCGAAATGGCATAGTTCATGAATGTTTTGGGAAAACCAAAAATATAAGGAAAATGGCAAACAGAATTTGTAAAAGTTGTGTGGTATGTGCTCAACATAATGCAGGAAAGGGAATACCAATGCCAACAGGGCATTTTGCATCAGCGAAAGCACTGTTTCAGCACCTCCAGATGTATTTTGTTGAACTACTCCTGCTAATAAGTACAGGTATATTTTCACTGTAGCTATCCTTTTTAGCAAATGGATAGATGTCTATCCGGCAAAAAAGAATGATGCCAAAGATTATAGCTAAATGTTTATTGAAAGAACTACTTCCTCATTTTGGTTTGCCCTGAATATTTTTCATTGACAATGGTGTTTATTTTGTCAAAAGTGATACAGGGGGTGAGCAAGGCAATGGGCCTTCCACAAAAATTTCACGGTTTGTCACCCACAGATGCGGTGTACGGTCAGAAAGGCATATTGAAATCAAAAATAGTGACATGAGTTGGGTCGACGCTTTGCCCATAGCCCTGATAAATATGAGTACTACACCGGACACCACCACTGGCCTCAGTCCACATGAAATTGATTGGAACGCCATTGACTTGTTGGGGGTGTTCAGATTTGTGCTCACCACTCAAGTGACTGATACTTTGCTCTATGACTGTTGTATTAAACTAATGAAGCATATTTCTGATGGTAAACGGGTGAAGGATTCTCTACCACTCCCTCTGCAGTGGCCCGGGCACAGTATCCAACTGAGTGGGTAATGGTAAAAACTTTCCAAAGGAACTGCCTGCAACCTCTGTGGAAGGGAGCAGTGCAAGTCCTACTGACAACAGACTGGTAAGTGTGCTGGTTACAAGAACTGGATCCAGGCATTTGAAGAGTCCCTCCACATGTGCTTCCTTCACCTGCAATGCCACAAAAGGATGCTGAAGAACCTGCAATACTTCTACCCCCCAACCTCCTCCCCAGGACTTAGCAAGTCCATCTTCTGAGCCCAACCAATGATAGTTTACTATCTGGTCCAGAGCCTCGAAGTACTGGTGACCTATCACGGCCTAGCAATGGTGAAAAATGAGGTACAGAAGGACTCCATTGCTCTGGAATGACAATTAAGCTGGAAAGGAAGTATATTGACCAAGGTAATGCATACCATTTGCTTTAATTATTATTACCACCTTAACAGCTGTTGCTATTTACATGTATGATATATATTCACTGACACTAAGGAGTTCAAACACCACACCAACTGATGACTTGCATGACCGTCATTTTAGAGTAGCATGAGAACGTTGCCATACAAATAATGAAGGCCTTATCACAAGCAATTAAATGTCTCAGATTGTTGGATTTGCTTAATGCTTCCCTCTGTAACAAAGCATGAAATGCTTCTGTTGCCTTTGAGTTTGGCGCTTAATGATTCTTGTTATATTCTATTTAAAGCAGTGATCGCCTGTTTTTTTTTGGTCAGATGGGTACTGATATCATGCAAATACAGTGATGAAATATTGGAACCATTAAATTGCACAGTCACGGAGAATTCACCCTATTGGGACGCTTTCAATAATAGTGTTATGACTAAACTATGTAGGCAATTCGCCCAGAGTATGAATGCCTCTAACGCTTCTGCTCGGTGCAGTAAAGAGCAGTAGCTGAGATATTAAAGGATGCGCAGCCTAAATTGCAAATAAATACAAAACCATACAATGGGTCAGGAGCACATTCAGATAAATCACGGTCACATTTATCCATTAGAGCACTACGGTGTCTCATTATCCATAAGAAAAGGGGAAGTGTTGCTAAAGGGGGTACAGAGCGAACTCCTGCTCTCGTTCCATGGGCCTCATATTTTTGTCCATTTGCCTGGGCATCCCCTGCTTTCATAGACCACCCTCTCCGCTTGCATACACCAATCCATGTCTGACTCCCAATCAACATGTCTAAGCCCGACTCCTCCCTTCCATGTTCAGGCGATGTTGCGCTTTGCCACCATGCAACCCAGCAAGACCCACACTTCTGTTCTTGACAGATCTGTAGCTTCCCAGATGTTCAATAGACTGAGTCGAAGGGACGCCTCAATGGATTTATGACATATCTGAGACATGGTGGACACTATTCTACCCCAATAGCGCTGGAGGACCGGACATTCCCACCAGTGATGTAAAAAAGTACCGGTAGAGCCACAGCCCCGGGGAAAGGCTGGGGATCCAAGAAGCCCCATCTTAAGCGCTGTACTGGTGTAGTAGGCTCTATGAAGTATTTTAAGCTGTAGAAGTTTGAAACTGGAGCGGATAGCCACCTCCCGGGGCGAGGCCAGGGCCTCCCAGTCCTCATCGGTCATGTCCCCAACATAGTCTGCCCATTTTATGCGTGTTCTATCGTGAGTTACAGGTAAGTTATTTAGGATTTTACGATAGGTCAGTGATATGGCTTTTTCTGGGAGTTAGTCGTCCAAAAGCCCATCTTCTAAAGGCGAGGAAACAGGTGGGTCGGAGCCCTTGGGAATTACTTTATATAGTGTACTTCGTGCCTGAAGATATCTAAAGGTTTCCCCCTCATGCAACTGATACTGTGTTTGTAGCTCACCAAACGGGACAACCCTGCCCTTTGCCCACAGGTCCCCAACTGTGGTGAGACCGATCAGGTCCCATTTGTCAAATCCCGGCTGTTTTGAAAGCATACCCAAGTGGCAGGACTCCAACAGTGGAGTGACCTGCGTAATCTTACCCTTCAGCCTAAGGCAGCGGTTGCCGCGTACCAGATGGAAACCGTGGTAGAAGTCGGGGTAAATTTAGGTACGTATCTCATCCCTCCATATAGCGCCCTCAAGTAATTGCCAGCAACCATATTATATCTGTCCATTCTATATGCTGGGTCTGTAATGGGACGATGCGTCCAATGATTAAGAACCACTAACTGTGAGGCCCAATAGTATGATCTGATGGCCAGCAAGGCGATACCCCCGTCATACCAACTTTTTGTAAGTTTGTTAAGAGCGATTCGGGGAGTGCCATTATTCCAAAGTATAGTGCGCACTTCGGAATCAACCGACTGGAAATATTGAGGTGGGATTGAATATGGTGTATTCTGTAGGGCGTAAAGGAAACTGGGGAAGTGCCATCATTTTGTAAAGGGCGGTTCTACCTAACCACGTAAGAGGTAGTGTTTTCCAATGTTGTACATCGGTCCGAAGATGATGTAAAGGAGGTAAGAGATTCCGTTGGTAGAAAATCTCTGCGTCTCTCGTAATCTATATGCCCAGATATCGGAAACCGCCTGTGACTATGGTGGCATCACAACCCGTAGGGAGGACCGGGGGGTCCCCGCTTTAAACATATACCAATGATTTATCCCAGTTGATGACTTAACCGGAATATTTTTGGAAGAGGGCAAAAATATGTAATACTCTGTGGATCGAGAATCTGGGCCTGGCCAGGTATAGAAGGATATCTTCGGCTTAGAGATTTTATCTGACCACTCTGGCGATCAATTAAGTCCCCGAATAAGGGGGTCACCCCTGATCCATAGGGCCAAGGGTTCTAAAGCCAAAGCAAACCACAGTGGTGACAGGGGGCAGCCCTGCCTCGTACCCTTTCCTAATTCAAAGATTACAGACCTGCCACCGTTAACCGTGATCCGGGCCAGGGGTTTTGAATCTAGGAGACGCACTTAGGATAAAAACCGCTCACCAAATCCGTATCTCTCGAGTGACGCAAACAAGAAGGGCCATTCTATCATGTCGAAGGCCATCTTGGCATCTAGAGACATGATCACAGAATCTTCCTGTATGGTGGAGGCTCTACCGAGTACCCCAAAGAGGCAACGGAGATTGAGCGCCGTTTCTAGCGGGCATAAATCCGGACTGGTCCGGGTGAATCAATTTGTGGAGATGCGGCGAAAGGCGGAGAGCCAAAATTTTGGCTAATATCTTAACCTCTGGGTCAAGAAGAGATATAGGTCTATATGAACAGCATCGCTCCGGGGGTTTGCCCTTTTTATGTATAACGACAATATTTGCCAATCTCTGCGTTTCAGGCAGGATTCCTTGAGCGACACCCTCATCATACATTCGGACGAGAAACGGAGCGATCGTCCGACAGTTTTGTAGAGTTCAATTGGGAGGCCACTCGGGCCCATGGCTTTCCCAGATTGTAATGCCCCGATCGCCTTAGATACCTACTCAGCAGTCAAAGTGGCGTCAAGCTCTTTTACGTCCTGCGGATCAAACACTGGCAGGGGCAGAGTGGAGAGCAAATCGGCCGCCTCCTCCTGAGTGGATGCAGACAAGGGAACATAAACGCGCTCAATGTTTAGCGAATGTCTCCGCAATCCCGTTTTTATCACTGTTGGAAACGGGGTAGCGTGGTGCGGAGCGGGAAGGCTAAACTAGGGGCATTGTGTGAAGCATCCGCGCAGCACACACAGGCGACACACCAGGCACACTACAAAAAGGAGACCACACCAGTTGGAGTAAGAAAATTAGCATCTGTATTGGGCAACAGCTTAGCAGATGGTAAACCACATGGGTAACACGGCGCCAACCGGCACCCGGTATACATAAAACAGTGGGGACTATGTACAGGGCAGCGCCAATCGGGCCGCTGCCAGCATTAACAAAAGCATGGGATGAATCAGGTTCAATTCAGGTAGGTACATTCAATTTGGTGAAAGTCATTATGCAGGTAAATCATACAGCAGTTGTGCTTAGGCCCCTATTCAATTTAGTAAAGGCCTTACAAGCCTGGCATAACCCCTCGCTGCAGATTAGCCTGCGCGCCACTTCACACAGGGGAGCCCGACTCCCGGGCCCCTGGCAAGGCAATGTCCCTCAACGAACGTTGCAGCTGCCCACTTTGATCCGGGGCAGCTGTATAGACAGTGCAACACAGGGGGAAGGCGGGCACCGACAATGTGCTCCCGACACCACCCCCCGACCAAGTCAAGGGCAGGGTAAATAGCCCAACCGTTGCAGCGGCCCGCTTCTGCAGTGCCGCTGTGTGTCCCCAAGGGTCACTGGCACTTTCGGTGCCTCTGGGACCCCCGAAACATCAAGTGCCTCCTACGTCGCAGCTGCCCACTGCCAAGCGGGGCAGCTGTACGGATTCGCCCAACACCGGGGGCGGGCACCGGCAATGTGCCCCGTAGCCCCCTCCCTGCTGCTACAGGTTCCTTCCAGGCAGCTGCCCACTGGCAGGCGGGGCAGCTGTGCAGGACGTTCACACGGGCCCTCCTGAGGCCCTCCTGGCACCCGCAATTCTCTATGAGCCCTTCCTCCGGGACTCGGGGTGTAAAGTTATGCCCCAACACGTTGCAGCTGCCCACTGTTATACGGGGCAGCTGTGAAGTCAGCGCGGGCACACCGGTGCCCTCTGAGCAACCAGGGGGAGGTGGGCACCGACAATGTGCCCCGACGTCACCCCCAACCACCAGCAGACTTGGCCCCACTCACCGGCTATCCTGCGGGGACTCTGCTCCTCGGGTCCACGTGGGCAGCATGGGCGCCTGCAAGGCTCCGATCGAGCCCCTCCTTCTCAGGACCCTCCTACCGGACGGCTACTGCTGCGCACTGGCTCTCCTCCTCTTCACCCGGGCCTCCCTCGTGGGGCCCGGGCTTCAGCACGGAGCCCGCGAGGCTCCTGACAGCACTCCTCTTCACTCCGGCACCGGCGTCCTCACACGATGCGGGGTAGGCTCCCGCCTCGTCCCACTCTCCTCCGTCCTTCACCCGGGCCCCTCCTGGGACCCGGGACGTTGATGCGGAGCCCGCGAGGCTCCGGACCTCCTCTCTTCCGGAGCGAAGTCTCCGGCGGCGTTGGCCAGCGCGGGGTGGGCTCCCGCCTGGATCCTACTTCCGGGACTCTCTTCACCCGGGCCACCCCTAGTGGGGCCCGGGACTTTACTCCGGAGCCCGCGAGGCTCCCGATGGCCTCCCTCAGCCGCTGGCTTGCGGGGCGGGACTTCCCTCAGGCGCTCTCACCAGCGCCCATCCCAGCGCGGCTCCCTGACGTCACGGGGAAGCCCGCGCAGCGCTCCTGGGTCTCCCGGGCCGGCGGTGATTCCAGGCAACTCTTCTTCTCCTCACAGAGGGGTAGGCTCCCTCCTAGCACAAGCACACACGCGGGGTAGGCTCCCGCTGTATGTTAACAGTAATAACGCGGGGTGGGCACCCGCGAAGGACCACAAATGCGGGGTGGGCTCCCGCTCTCCTTGTCGGCGCTTCCCTCACGGCCGCGGCGGTGATCCTGGGCACGTTAGAAGCGCGGGTGGGCTCCCGCCTTCCAACAAGGACAAGTTTCGGGTAGGCACCCGTTTCTTCAGCCACACACCTCTTTTCCTCACAGAGGGTAGGCTCCCTCCTAGTATAAGCACACCAGCGGGGTGGGCACCCGCCACTTGGAGGAATCGGCTCCCTCAGCAGCACATGAGCAGCGCTCCCTTCTTAGCGCTACACAGTCCCCCACAGCGCTTTGCAGACGGTGTCTTCAGGGGGTTACAGCGCTCTCCAGCTCCCGGGCACAGCGCTAGGGTGCAGGCATCAGCCCTCTTCTTCCTGCAGGCGGCACCGGCAACGCTCCCACCTCCAGGGTCCCCGAGGATGAGTAGCGCTCTGGCAATCCAGCGCTGCAGGCACCCTCTCCCTTCTTCTGGCACCGCAGATATAGCGCTCACCGGCGCTAGAGGCCAAGAGACATGTAATGCAGGGCGAGATCAGTGGCTAGTAGGGCGGCTCACCAGTCCCGAAGCAGCAGCTCCTCAGAACGGTCATCCTCCGGTAGGGTGGCAATCCTGCCAGCACAGCAGCCTCCACTCCGGCAATGTCTCTTCATTGGCCCTGGGGCCAACAGGGGGGTGTAGGTGGGTACAGGGGCCAGCACACAGGCCCAATGTGGCGGTCTCCCCTGGCAGAAGGTCCCTTCCCCTTCAGTCCAGGCTCTGCACTGCCTCTGTCTCCTCACATGGCAGCCTAGAAGGTTCTCTCTGGAACCGGTTCTAACTGGTTCAGGGGAGGAGTAGAGCACCCTCGGTGCGACGCTTCCCTCCAAAAGCAGGGGGCGCTGGGGGACAAACCACTAGGCTGCCAACCCACCTCAGTCAGGCGTCACATGGGCAGGCAGGCATGGCGTCCATTTTAACAGTGACATTTTTCCACAGTGCTTTTCTAAAATGGCGGCGCTAATAGTGTGTACTATATTACACAGCATTTGTTATGTTCTGTTCAGACACACCATATTTTATTGTCACACAAGCGAAAAAATTCAGGGCAAAAGGGCCAAGTCCAACAATCACGTTGACTCACTCCTCCTTGATCTACAATTTCAGCCACCCACCTATTGGCTAACTCTCGCCTATCAAGCCATGCCAACAGCTTACTAGCTTTATCGCCGATGTCATACACCTGGTGCGGAGTGGCCCGGTATTGGGTCTTGGCCGCCTCTTCTGCGATATCTCTATATTCTTTTTGTTTGATTGCAAATTTATGCGAGGCGTCTGATGCAGATGCCACCAATTTGTTTTTGAGAAGAGCTACCTCCCTCTCAATGTCTTCCAACTGTTTACGTGTTTCCTTCTTGTGGCCCGCTACTGCGGCCACCCCACAGCCCCGGATCACTGTCTTGTATGCCTCCCATAATGTCACATCCGACTCAACCAAGCCATAATTTTCTTCGAAATAGTGTTTGGTCGCCTCCTTCAATTTGTCCCGTATCGCTGGTATTCTAAGGTACCAAGGGCTAAGAACCATTTCACGGTGAGTGTGCGGTGGCGTGCCACCATACCAAGTCATAATGGGCGAGTGGTCAGATTCCCTTAGAGAAAGGAGATCTCGCCAAACATGGGAAGTTGGCTGGCTTTGCTAAAAAGGTAATTAATACGGGACATGCTCCCATGGACCCTGCAGTGGAAGGTGTAGTGTCTGGCGGAAGGATGGCATACTCGCCACACGTCTATCAGTCCCATGGCCCCCAGAAAATCTGCCAATAACTTTCCCGGCGGTTCCCCTCGCCTGGAGGGCAGGCAGTCAAGTTCACCGTTCAGGGCAGCATTAGTCTTCCCTCCCCCCCAATCAATGTCTCCCTCTGGCAGTCCCAGCATGTGTGAACCTAGGTCAGTCAAGGTAGAAGAATGTAGTTTGGGGGGTATATATATATATATATATGTCACATTGAGGGGTCTACCCTCCCATTGTCCAGAGACCGTGACAAAGCGGCCTAGGGGGTTGCAAGTGGTTTTATGTACCTGAAGAGGGATGGAGTTGCGTACCAGGATGCCCCCCCCCCCCGGATCCACAAGTAAAACCTGCATGAGCTATCCATTTATAACCCCACCTATTAAGTGCACAGTAGGAGGTACCTTGTATGTGTGGTTCTTGAAGTAATACTAGGTCAAGGCCTTGCCGTTTCAAATATTGTAAGACTATTCCCCTCTTAATTCGGTCTCCTAGTCCATTCACATTCCACAAGAGTAATTTAAGGCGACCCAGAACTGGAGTTGTATTATGGTCTACACTCATCTGTATTTATAACCAGGGGTCTTGCTTTGAACCAGGACAATGGAGCAACAGTGAATATCAATAAGACACTTCAGAGCCCGGCCTCGAGCTGGGCATGTTACACTTTTGACCACGAGAAACTCTTGATCGATTGTTAGTGACCCAGGTGGGTGTAGAAGCGACATCAGCAATCGGACTGCACCAAAAACCCAATAAAAGCCTACAAAGAAAAATGACCCATGTCTCCTTAACGACCCACATGGCATTGAAGGCGACATCTATAGGCATACTGCACAGACAACCCATTATGAAACTGTAACAAACCCGTGTGAAATGCCCTGGATCCCCCCCCCACCCTGCCTCCCTGCAACGTGGACTCAGAACTGCCCACCCCCCAATCTTGCAGAGCGCCTGTGTACCCAAAACAGAGACCATGTGTAAAGGGAACGCTACACAGCCGAACTACCCAAGATTTGGCCTTCTTCCCCAGAAAAACATTTACGTTTGCCCTAGACAGCTAATCTTAAACCTCAGTAACTATGATTGAGGTGGCATACATCCGCCCACAGTGAACCACTTCTGTCACAACCATGATCTATGAAAATGGGACCTGGACCCCAGCAGTGAGTTACTACGTCCCTTAAAGACCAGCTGTAAAATAAGGGTGTGAGCCTCCAGCAAACATTTATCAAGCATAGTCACCCCTGCCGGCCCAATGCACGCAAGTCGGCTTGAAAACCGAAGTCTCCACCAGGCGTGAAAGGTCGGAGAGGCCCTCAGCAGGTTAGGGTCTATTGATATTCAAACTGTCGTGTCAGGTGGGTTTCCCCAGACGACCCTCCTGCCTTTGCGAGCGATCAGGAGAGGAGTAGTTCTGAGAATTGGAGCGCCAACCAGTCCCAGGCGGCTTCTGGGGACTGGAAAAACCATGACTTTCCGTCCGATTGCACTCTTAGTTTAGCTGGAAAAAGCATGGCGTATTTCAAGTTATGGCTCCTAAGGGCCTGTTACTTCTAAGAAGGACCTACGCTTCTGTTGCACCTGATAGGTGAAATCCGGAAAAAAGGTGATAGTAGAGTTCTCGAACTTAAGTGGTGGGCCGGTTCTCGCAGTTTGGAGGATCGCGTCCCTATCACGAAAGTTGAAGATCCTCGCCAGGCGGGGACGCGGCGGAGCGCCTGGCCTGGGGGGGGGGGGCGCCGCCCCCCCCAGGCACCCTATGGGCACGTTCGACTGAAAAATATTTTGGAAGGGATCGGGGCTGTAGGTGATTCTGAATTAGGTCTTCCACAAAAAGGTCCGCGGCTTGCCCCTCCGCCTGTTCGGGCACTCCCAGAATGCGCTCATTGTTTCTGCACGCACGGCCTTCATAATCTTCCAACTTTGCTTCTAGGCCCGATGTTTGGGCCTGCAGACGCTTGACTGTCGTTTCCAACGTTGTCGTGGAGTGTTGAAGAGTTGCGATGGAATCCTGGGTTGCTTTGACCCGGTCTCCCATATTTCTTAGATCGGCGCGGATGAGGTTGACCTCTATAGACGGTGTCAATTTTATTTTCCAGCGCCGAACGGACTCCCTGGATAGCCTCCATGACATCTACCAGCATTGGAGCCCCCTGGTCAGTTTGCTGTTTTGCCTCAAGTTCGTCCTGTTTCCCATCTGCAGCGTCTGATTTAGAGTGAGCGAATTTCGCCAACTTTGTCACATGGGTTTGTTTGGAGCTTTTTGCTGCGGCCATTGTGTCCAGTGTGAAGGTTGAGTGGAGAGCTCGAGCGCGGAGGAAAAACTGGTCCCATATAGTAAAGTCGACCACCTGCACAGCCGAATGCAATCTTGCTGTGACTCCTTATTCAGGCGCAAAATTGGAGCAGAGAACATCAGAGCCCTGGGGGTTTGAAGTCCATGATGGCGCCTTGCGTCATTTGGCCCAGTGTCCCGTTAATAGCCCGTACTTCGGTGCTGATTCGCCGGTGTCCAACGTCAGGTGAGGTCCACAATTACAACCACACTCTTCAAAATCCAAAAGAGCTCTCCAGCCCCAAGCCAGTTTGCCGCCCCCCGATCTGTGCAGGCCTTAAACGGGCAGTGAAGAGCGTCATGCGGCCGTCCGCGGGCCGTCCGTTGTGCGTGGGGGGGCAGCACTGTGAAAGCTGCTGATGTATGCCCTGGAGCTAATGCTGTCCCAGCCTCCCGGTGCGGGGAATACAACTGCTCGAAAGTACCTCGGGGGGGGGAGGGAACGGGGGGAAATCAAGCGCGACCCACGCCTCTCACCTCTCTCTCATAACATTGGGCCGCAGTCGCGGGAGGAGACCCCAGGCTAGCAGCATGCACCGGAGCTCGCACGGCGCGTCGATTTTTAGATCAGGTATGCACGGGGGCCCCCGCAGCCATCCTGCTCGGGTCGCTCCTCCGAGCAGTGATGACACAGCGACCGATGGGGCTCCACTTCAGGATCACCTTCCAGGGCCGACGGGCCCTCGTCCAGCACGCCTGTCTCGCGTAGTTGCAAGCTGTGCGACGTCACGGCCGAGTCCCCAATCACCTCACGGTCGGCAGCTCCGGAGCCAATAACTCTGGATTGGGTGATCGGATTTCCTCCGCTCACGGCTCTGACGGCTCCCAGCCTTCAGGAGTCTCCGGTCCACAGGTTTAATGGGGCAAAACGGATAATTGAGACTGATGTAGGGGAAGTTTATTTAGGTGGCGATCTGAGCTTCACTCCAAAGCGGCCATCTTGGGTGTCGGCTAGCCACGCCCCCACAAGTGCATAATTTTGCTGAACGAACGTGATGTGGGTGATATTTCTTCTCTGTTTGGGGCTTGAACTATATTGAAAGGCATGATATTCATTGTGATTATTATTCTGGCATGTTTATGTATTAATATAACTCCAGCATGCTGCTGGATGTCTGTTAATGTGTCGACCTATCCCTGCAACAAATGTTAATCAGACTAATGCTCTTATAATGAAGGATGATGGGGAGAGAGGAGAGGTAAATAATTGGACAAGTGTTCAAAGGGTGGATTGAGAGTGGATAAAAAGGACTACACTGAACAGTTCAACTATATTGCACGACTTGCATCGGTTTATTCTCTTCTTGCCCTTTGTGTAATACATCTTGTATTCCGCTCGATACATGAGAAACTGTCTTTCTATCTTTGTGCTACAGCCGATATGAGTTATATGCACTGGTCAAGGGAAGCAAAACATTTTTAAACACTGGTTTATGTGAATGAGCTGGTGCTGACTGCACTTTCTAACATGCTATGTATGAATAATGGAAAATTCCACAACTTGGAATATTGTGCAAAAGACTATAAATGTGAGCTGGTTGCATCCAGAGTTTGTTCGAAGTGCCTGGCTTCACATCTCTCAGTTCGAACTTGGAATAAACTGTCTCCACGACTAGGACAGTTTGTCTCATTTGCAGTACCAGATTGTGCATTTACATTTGTTGCCCATCCTTGCTTCTTGCAAAGAATCATGCTTCTAAGAGTCCCCAAATATCAGTGGAATAACTTTATGAAGAAAGTGTTGGTGCTTTGTGTATTAATTCTTTAATTTAACCAATCTTCTCATACTGAAGTAACATATGGCAAACAACTACTGGTGGTCTTGTTCACGCTTGAATTTCTTGTTTACCACAAGTAAAGGTTTTCTATTCTCTTCCAGCAGAAGACTATCTTGTGGCTTGTACCTCAAATGCCTTTAATGTAAATGAAGATTTGACCTGCAAGCTGTGCCAGGAGCTCTTTCAGGACCCAGTGCTCCTGAAGTGTGGCCATGACTTCTGCCGGACCTGCATTGATGGAGTATGTGTTGGCAGGGTGATTGGCTCTTGTCCTGTCTGCAAGGCTAATTTCATTCGTGGAGATCATAGACCTATCATGGCGCTGGCCAGACTGGTTGAAAGGGTGAAGGAGGACTCCCAGGTGAACACCAGCAAAGAGTATTGCGGGGACCAACTGGAGAATCAGAAAATCTGTAAGAATGGAAAATGCAAAGTGCAGTGTGAAGACCACCAAGAGAAGCTGCAGTTCTTCTGCAAGGATGATGGAGTGCTGATATGTGTCGTCTGCCGTGATGCACCCAAGCACGCTGACCACATCTTCCTGCCCATCCAGAATGCAGTTAGAATGTACAAGGTACGTGTTTTGTGGCTGCTGAGTGCAGACTTCATGCATGGTTGCTTTGCTACTACTTTTTTGCCCCAGTTTTTACTAGTTCTATTTGAAATCTTTTGGACTTGTGTAGATGTGAGTTTCAGTACGTAGACAAATGCCTTTTTGTCTTTGGCCTACTGACTCACATTTCTAGGTTTGATTGGCTGCAGAGAGTTGGAGGTGAGCAAAAGTTAATGTGCCAGTGGTAAAAGCCGTAGAGGCTTTGAACTGTTGCTGCTTGATATATTGTAATGAACTCCTGTTTTCTAAATTCTAGACCTGTAAAATCATTCCTGTATACTTCCCTATGATTAGACTCGTCCAATCAAGGATGTTTTCATCTGGTTCTTGGCAGCTGCTAGTAAGATCTCTGCCTGAGGTCTTTCATTTGCTAGCAGCTGGTGCATTGATATGAGGGGGAAAAGGTTCCATTGGCAAGAGATCAATTGCAAGTAACCTGGGCAACTAGTATTTGGCCATACTTTGATTTCTAGCCATAGTGTTGCACACTCTTCTTGCATGTCATTGACGCATTATTGTGGCTATACTTGTGTATGTCCAGATATAGGTAATGCATTTGTGTTTGCATGACTCAACAGTTCATGATCGTATGCAGTGAACTCCAATGTGAGCAAGCATATCAATACAGTATGAACTTTACCATGGGTAGATATAGTGGTAAATGAAGAGCAAGTTTTTTTTGGAACTTACTCCATGGGTCTTCTTGCTCATTTATCTGGATGCGGCACCCTATTTGAATTCCTGGAGCTGTTGTCAAATCTGTGCCTTCACACACTCCTAACTTATCTACAGATGCATTGGTGGGCCTCCAGATGATTGGTGGGGCTAGACGTTCCATTAGCCGGGGGAGAATGCATCACTGCGAGAGCGGTTTGCTGCCTCTTGCATCAGAGCAGTCTCACCTGCTAACACTGGGGTTCTAAGTAAGAAGTGTTTCACCACAGCACATTTCCAGTGACTATGCCACAAGGGCTGGGGGCTATGATAGCATTTCTCATCTATTGTTTCAAGAATTGTAATCCTTATCCCTCATTCATCTACTGGCCTTCTCTTTCTCCTAATGAGAGGGAGGTAACCTCCTAACTGTTAAACCTCTGTACAAGAGGCCACCATCTCTTGCAGTCTTTCTCCAACCAGACTCCACTTCCACCCACCCCCACTCCTTTATCCCTGCAATACACCAGATGCCTCCCAACTTAAAGCTTCAAATTATTTGTGTCCATTGTTTTCATTTCCCACATTAGAGCTTGTACAGTCATGCAGGCACCTCCAATACTTGTTGAAGCACTCCACTTTAGTGCATTTATAACTTAAACACGGAGTTAAAAATCTGTCATTGGGGTGTGTGGCCTAGCAATAAAGTGCAGGAGTGGAGAAAGCCTCATGGAAAGTGCCCTGTCCTGCGCGGCAACTGAGGCCGATAGTGAGTAACACCTGCAGAGAGCAAAACTCATTGTGGGCTGGGAAGCTTGTAGCACTGGGCTGAAGGAGGAAGGCAGCGGCACCGGAGCCTATCGAGCCCATACATCTGACAACCGCTCCCAGTGAGGGGGCCCTGGAGGAGATAACAGAGCTTGGGTGGACTGGCCTGCCTCGTGGCGACCCCCACAAAACTGAGGAAAAGACACCCTGCACCCCACAGTGCTCTGAGAGCCAACCTGTAGTTGGGCCTGAGGGCCCCTGGTGGCCCTCCTCGGTTGGACTGATACAGCCAAACATGGCAGCCCATGCTACCTGTGGGGTGGCTTGCCCGGTCCCCCACTGGACTCTGGGCCAATAAGTGACCTCCTGGGTCCCAGCCACTCGGCGGAGGTGATTGCTTGGCCTACCGTGGATTCCTGACAAACCATCAGCAGGTAGTGAGATGTCGTAGGAGCAGCACTGCAGGCCCCCACTGGGCCAGATCTGGTTCTAATGGCTGCCCCCCCAGCACATGCACAAGTGGCTGGCCTGGAGTAGACAGGGGGGTGCATATTGGCTGTTAGCTGTGTGCTTCATCCCGAGACAGTCCCTGGCCATTAGCAAACTAATAGTTCCTTGCCTCGGCGATGATGGAGGCTGTTGGGCCACTGGAGGGGCCCCGCACACAGGAGCAAGTGAAGTGCAGTGGGGCGCCGGACTGCGAGAGGCACGCTTCTGAGAAGCTCCACATGGCAAGAGCAGAGAATCATCCCACCCGTCCCCAGGCGGAGGATGCGATGGAACTGATGACCCACGGGCTGCAACGAAGCAGACTGTTGGCACATGGGTCCCACTGTGGAGATCTCCCTGAACACTCCCGGGCCCATTTGCTAGTGACGGTGGGACACCATCACACTCTGAATTGCCATGCCCCGCAATCCTGGACTTGCTGACCCACAGGTGAACAAACCTGGTGCAGAGAAGAGTGTAAAGTTCTTTCAACAACATCTGGGGTTGACTGACCTCAGGAGCCCGACTTTGTCTTTGTTTGTGTGGATCAACACAGCGAGGCGGCAGCGGCAGCACCAACACAAGCGTACTCTGACAGGAGAGTCTGACTGGACAACCTTCAACATCGGCGGCCAGTGAGGGTCAACCCTGCCATCCCCTGGAGTGTACCATGTGTAAGGACAGACCCACGTGCTTGCACGCCATGAGTACCATCACTCAATATACCTCCACGTGCACCAGAGAATGCGGTGTGGATAATGCAGTGGCACTGCTGGAAGGGGACCAAGAGCCGTCCAGGGCTAAACTGCTGGCAGCTATCCAGGGCTCCTGGACCATGCTTGAACATAAAATAGATCGTATCCATTGATCTTAATCTCCCTCGCGTGGACCTGAGAGGTCGCAAACAGTCACAACCACTAAAGGCAACCTCTCTGAGCTACAAGGTGAAGTTGTGGCCTTCAAGAGTCACATGGCCCAGATGACTGCAGTCAGGTGTGCTGGAGCATCACGTTGAAGATGCTGAGGGTCGCTACTGCTGTAGCAACATCAGTGTATTGGTGTTCCCCGATAGGGCAGAAGTGGCTTCTGCAGAAAAGTTCTTAGAGGACTGGGTGCAGACTGAGCTTAAGCCAAGGGGCCTGTCTGACTTTTTCATAGTGAAGGGAGAACATGGGGCACTATCCCACTCCACTCACCCACCCCCCCCCCCCCCCCCATCATTGCCAAAATCCTCAACTACCACAACAAGGACAGTATCCTTCAAGTTTCCCGGGAGCAGGCCTTACCCTCTTTGGAAACCGCAAGATGGCCATCTACCCAGACTGCACGAAATGGGTGCAGGAACAGCGCAAATCTTTCCTAAGCGTCAAGCAAAAGCTGAGAGCACTACAATTTAATACATGCTCCTGCACCCAGTGAAACGGTCCTTTTCCAGGGAAAGAAACATTTTTTTGCTCATCTGGGAGAGATGGGGGGAATGATTGGAACGCTGGTATAAGTCTGTGATACCCCGACTGGGGAGCAGCCCGCAGCAGAACCAGGGACCCCGTGAGGGGGGGCTCCTGTTGTGACCACTCTACGATGAGTACCTTAACCCCCCCCAATAGGGTTCCCAGAGGGTGACTATCGGTGAGGACGGCTCCACTTGTAAGCGCAAGACATGGAACTGGGCAATATCTCTTAACCACTTGCTGAGACTGGGGCCCGAGCCCAGTGATGGACTTTGTGTCCGATACCATGGTCACCCCAGAGGTGGGGATTGGAGATGACTGACTGGGATACCTGCCGTTTGAGTCTGATTTAGGGCCAGATGTATCAAAGAATAGTTTTGCGTTTTTTTTTTTGTGTTTTTGTTGAGAATCGCTATTTGAGAATCGCAAAACTATTCTTCACAGGTGCAGGGGAAGCTTCCCTGGGCCCGCGGGACCCTGTCCCAGGCACCCTGCCACACAGCAGGACCGAGGAGGGAGCCCGGGGTGGGGAGGCCGCCCTCACCTGGGGCCCCGTTCGGAGCTCCTGAACCCAGCCAAGCAGGGGGAGGCTCCACGGGCACGACAGAACCCTGTCTCAGGCCTTTGGCACACGGGCAGGCTGGGGGACGGGGCCCAGGGCTGGAGCACCTGACCCGGGGCCCGGAGGTGCCCCTGGACCTAGCCAGGGCTCCCTGGCCTGGGCACGCAGGGGAAGCCTCCACGGGCCTGCGGGACGGAGCCCGGGGTGGGTAGGACTCTCTCCCCAGGGACCTCAGGAGGGGGGGGGGAGTCTCCCCGGGCTCGGCGGAACCCCGTCTCATGCCCCCTGGTGGAGCAGCCGTCTGGGAGACTGAGCCCGGGGCTCCTGGGCACAGGGGATGCCTCATGCCCGCGGGCCCCATCCCGGGCACCACACCACACGTTTGCCCAAGGGACAGAGCCCCGGCCCATCCAGATGCCGGCTGAGGACCGCCTGTCTGAGGGGTTCCGGAGTACCCTGTCCCTAGTAAGCCGGAGGAAGGGTTTCTCTTCCCCCCCTTTTTCTGGTAACCCGTGCGCACTGCGAGACTGAGGGGACCCAAGGCACGGACGCGCCCGACCTCCAGGAGCCCTGCATGGGATCGGGGAGGCAAATGAGCCCTCATAGGGACTTCCAGGGCAGCCCGGCCATCTGGTCGCCTCATTGGAAAGCATTGCGTGCGACCAGATGGCCGAGGGGCTAGGCGCGACTAGATGGCCGAGGGGATAGGCTAAGCAGGGGGAGGCTCCCCAGGCATGACGGTACCCCATCCTGGGCCTTTGGCGGAGCGGCAGGCTGGGGGACTGGGCCCAGGGCCAGAGCGCCTGGTGGGGCCCCTGGACCCAGCCGGGGATCCCAGGCCCAGAGGCGCAGGGGGAGCCTCCCCGGGCCCACAAGACCCTGTTCCGGGCACCCTGCCACGTGGCAGGATGGAGCCCGGGGTGGGGAGGCTGCCCTCCTCGGGTGACCCCTGGGAGCCCCTGAACCAAGCAGAGGGAAGCTCCCTGGGCATGACGGAACCCCGTCTCGGGCCTTTGGCGGAGCGGCAGGCCGGGGGACTGGGCCCAGGGCTGGAGCACCCGACCCTGGACCCAGCCGGGGCTCCCGGGCCCAGAGGCACAGGGGAAGCCCCCGCGGGACCCCGTCCCGGGCACCCTGCCACGCGGCAGGACCAAGCCCGAGGTGGGGAGGCCGCCCTCCCCGGGGACCCTGGGAGCCCCTGAACCCAGCCGAGCAGTGGGAAGCTCCCCAGTCATGATGGAACCCCATCCCAGGCATTTGGTGGAGCGGCAGGCTGCAGGACGGGGCCCAGGGCTAGAGCACCCAACCCGGGGCCCAGCGGGGCCCCTGGACCCAGCTGGGGCTCCCGGGCCCAGAGGCACGGGGGCAGCCTCCCCAGGCCTGCGGGACCCCGTCCCTGCCACGCAGCAGGACCGAGGATGGAGCCTGGGCTGGGGGGGGCTATCCTGGCCCGTCCAGCTGCCGGCTGGGGACGGCTAGGACAGGAGGGGTTCCGGAGTACCCTGTCCCTAGTAATCTGGAGGAAGGCTACCCCCTTTCTGGTAACACATGCGCACCGTGAGACTCGGGGGACCCTAGGCACGGATGCGCCTGACCTCCTGGAGCCCTGGCTTTGGTAGGGGAGGCAAATGAGCCCTCATCGGGACTACCAGGGCAGCCTGGCCATCTGGTCACCCCATTGGAAAGCATTGCGTGCGACGAGATGGCCGAGGGGAAAAGGCGTGACCAGATGGTCGGGACCGAAGGATGCCCATGTGCCTGCCCCGAGCCTTCGCGGTAGGGGTCCCGCCTGCCTTTGGGGGGCTCGGGGGCTCTGCTTCCTGGGGGCTCAGAGACCCCGGCTGGGCCTCAGGCATGGGGAGGCCTGCAGGAGCTCTCTGGTCCCGGACGCCCGGGGAGGA